>VZSE01004122.1:1921763-2060827 GCA_013398275.1 Promerops cafer | reverse complement strand
AGCCTGCCTCAGGCTGGCTCAGTTTGCTCTCCCTTGAGTAAGCAGTCATTCTCTGCTGCTCCTTTCCCAAACACCTACAAAATTATAAACTTTTGCCACAGCTCCTCTCAGTTTTTTGGGGTTTTAGGGAGACTCCTCCTTTCTTTCCAATGTACAGGCTGTTCCATACTATACTACTATCCCTCCTTTCATAGAAAACATATCTTGAATCAGCAAAGTTTTCACCAAACCCACTAATTCTTGAATATATACAATTAGGTTCATAACAGAAACTCACAGTGTTCTGCATGGCAACAGCATTATACTGCATTATGCTATACTTCAGTAACTTTTTAGTTGATTTTATTTCCCCACCTACTTCTGCAATTAACTCAACAGTACTGGCTGGGTATAAAATCTTCTTAAATACATAATAATTTTTTTTCCCCCTGTATTAAGACAGGCACACATCTCTATCTTTCACCAACTGCTATAATATTCATAAGGAGAAACAACTTCTCAGGTCTACTGCTATGCTAAAATGTAGACCTGGTCTTGCCCTCAGAAGCTGTTACAGGAGAAAGGAAAATCCTGGGCACCTCTCTCCCTATGGAATATTCTGACCAGCATGCAGAAATTATCTGCAAAATCTAAGTCTTCAGTAGAGAAAATATAAGTTCTTTGTTGAATAAATTACTGTGGGAGGTTTCTGTGATACTGGAGTTGAACAGTAGATAAAACACAGAGAATGAGATAGTAAGACAAAAATATAGTAATAAAGCTTAAAGAAATTAGAAATAATTATCCAAATAGAAAATAAGAAAGGAACTGGAAAACTAGAAAGATCCCAGTTGTCAAATTTTTGGATTTTCTAAGCAGTTTTTTCTCTAAGACTCAGACAATTAAAAGTTTTTAAAAGCTCTTTGGAAAATAGGTAGTACTGAGCATCTATGCTGAGCAAGGCAAGAGAATTCCTATGCATAAATCTAGAAATAAGGATATATGGGCAGCAACATCTGCCCATTATCTGGAATAGGATAAGACTCAAAACAAAAAACAGCAAAAGCAGCAGGAGATGTTAGCTATAAAAGCGATACAATCCTGATTTTTTCCTGACTAAGGGAAAGACATCATTTAACTTCATTGGGTCTAGGATCTGGCACTAAGTCCTATTATACAGGCCAGATGTAAGGAATTTATTCCCCTTAGGAGAAAGCAGGAGAAGCAGATGGCTGTTTCTAGCAAACACATTGCAAGCCATAGGAAGAGCCTGTCTGTATTTCCTGTGAGAACTAAAATTTCACTAGAAATAAGAACATCCTTAAAACCAATGCGTTCCTTTAATGGCTCAGAAAACAGTAACCTACTTACTATCTCATCATGCCTAAAGGTATTAAACATGGTATGCTGGATTTGTTCCTTTGCTTCTCAGTTCTTTCTGTACTTTAGATGGTGGATTGTCTCAACTTTTGTACTGCTGTATCCTAATTTATTTTTAATATCCCAGTGTTATAGTGTTCATCCTGCCGGGCACATTTAGCTTTAAGTGGGTAAGTCCCATTTAATTCAATGGCCAATTGTGTGCTCAGATAACTTGCTGAATCCAAGCCATTTGCATCCACCAATAAAAAGTAACAAGAAGTTACCCTTCGCTCATTTGGGGCCTGAGTGTTCATGTATAACTCAGCAAAAAGGATGACATTTGGAAATACCATGCTTGTGCTGCTGCATTTCCCTTTTCACCTTTTGCTAAACAGAGGTTGGAAAATCCATATCTAACAAAATAATGTGCCTTGAATCTTGATGTCTTTTTTTGTTTTCCTCCTCGTCGCACTAACAGTTTGCGACTATTGTTTGCATTAAGGCAGCATCTTAGAGTGTTCATCAGTACAAACTGTATTGGAGAAAACTTTGTACTCATCTGTTCTGTATTTGCTGTGTAAAGCCACTTTGATGTCCATTCACAGGATGTGTGCTGACAGCAGAGTGTGGCTGAGAACAACCCCTTGTGGGTAACCCACAGGCCTGTGCGTTCAAGTGCAGCCTGTGACCGGACTGCAAGAAGGATCTTGGCACTTTCAGGGAACATATATTTTATCCAAGGGTGTACTGCTGCTAAAATAATAGCAAAAGGGATACTGGGAATTGCCAGCCCTGGAAAACGTGATTTATTATAAAAAAAGTCCAAGGAATGTATTGCTTTTTGAAATTGTGCTGCTATATAATATCCTCTTGAAGCTTGCTAAAGTGAGATCTAATTTAAGGCATGTCACTGCATCCTTGCTTTACATTGTTCTCTGTAGGTGTTACAGCAAGAGTTACAAAAGATAACAAGTTGCCATCATATTTTTCTTATGACTAACAATATGGCTTTAAGAAAAAGGAAGGAAACCTTAACTCTGATATTCTTTTTCCCTGGGGCTTATAAAAAACAACCAACCCTGTAAATGTTATTTTCATTGCCTTGAGTTTTATATCCTTTATACCTAAACCAAAAGGAAAATGTTATGTTGTGCAAATAGGATTTCAGTGGCAGCATTAGGAAATTCTCCTGTTTCAAGCTATGTCAAGAGGTTTAGATTGGATATTAAGAAAAATTTCTTCACTGAAGGGGTTGTCAAGCATTGGAACAGGCTGCTCAGGGAAGTGTTTGAGTCATCATCCCTGAAGGTATCTAAAAAAGTGTAGATGTGGTGCTTAGGGACATGGTTTAGTGGTGGACTTGGCAGTGCTGGGTTAGCAGCTGGACTGAATGATCTTAAGGGTCTTTTCCAATCTAAACAATTCTATGATTCTATGTACAGATCTACAGCAGAAAAGACAGCTCAAGATCCGTCTGCTGTGCCTGGGATTATTTAGACATAGCTCTATGTGTCCCTCCTTTCCTGCAGGACTTGATGAAAAGGACAAAAAGGGTTTGGTAACTCTCAGGCAGCGTTTCTCAAGGTGTCAGACTAGAATTAGTTAATCCTTAAGTGGGTAAGGATGATTCTTTATCTTATCATGGTTAGGTTGCAGTGTAAAATCAGTCTGTAAAACCAACTATGTTATGCTGAAGTCCATTCATTTAGCCTAATTTCAGAATCTAAATTTTCCCACAGTGCTATTAAATTTTCTTGACTGGTTGTCATCTTGAGAAAGGCTTTGCTCCAGCCATGGGACCAAATGATATTACTTTATCACTTATTCAATAGCACGTGCTAATGGACTCAGCAAGAAACTTACACATGAGAGTAAGAAAGATTTGCACAGTCTGGCTCCTCTGAAGCATAACAAAACTCATGAAATCCCCTCATCAAAGAGCCATTGGTTGCTGCCAATGAAGTGAATGGGAGGCTTGATGCTGGCATTAAACAAGAATGTACATTATACTTCTGAGAAGTCAAGGACAGTGCACAACACAAGGCCAAAGGTTACCACTTGTTCCATTCTTCATAAGCAAAGCTGCAGCTCAGAGAGGACTCAGGAAGACACTAATTTGCTGTGTTCTGAGATAATGTTATTTCAAGGCTTCTTTCTGTATTTCATTTCCTTTTACCTTTCTGAAAAACAACACATTTCCAGATGAATTCCCCATACTTGGTCTCAGCCCTGGAATGATTGGTTTTTTCAGTGAAATAGACTAAAATCTCATCACCTATTTTGATTTATAGGAGAGTAAAATAGTTCCCAATTGCTTAAATAGTGATTTTTGGTTTTTTCTGTAAAAGATTACTTAGATACAACCGAAATTGCAAAGTAATCCCTTCTATATGACTGCTGTGAACTGAGAAATCTCCTAGCTACTGAAGGGTGCTGCAGGACAAGGAAAAGATAAAGTTATATGAGTCTGTAGTTGTAACATTGAGTTTACGATCAATAGAAAATGTCAATTATTTTACACCTGTCAATTATTTTCTGTTATGGACTGGCTTAAACCTCATTGAAACTAGTGTATTTATTTAGGATAAGAAAGAAGTTAGGTACATTTTTCTTTTCTAAGGTGGATGCAAGTCTGCTGGGAAAAATGAAGACTGACATTAAGGAAAACATTTCAGAGTATTATTTCATGTGAAGGAAAATGTGAGAAGTGCTAAAATTTGAGCAACAGGGAAAAAGAGGAGACTAAGAAGAAAGCCTACCCAGACTCTAATGATATCAGTCTAAAGCAGAAAATGTAAGCCAGGTTGCTGGTTAGGAGAGTTGACTTTGTGGTCTGGAAAAATGTCTTTGGGATTTTTGGATTAATCCCATTTTAAAGACATTCATTTGTGGACCTAAAAAAGAAACAGAAAAAGAGACATTCTACCCCAAAGAACAGAAAATTGATTATGAAGACAACTAGCTGATCCCTCAGTTTCTTCTCCAGCTGGAATAATTCAGCAGGAGGTCAGGAACTGTAGTGTTCCAGTTGGACACAAATTTGATCATGCAGCTCGAGAAGGACAGTGAAGACTTTGTCTAGAAAGACAACATCTAACCAGAATTTCGTTTCTGTTGCTGTGTCATGATCACAGTTTAAAAGGTTACAAATGCAGGAAATAAAAATGTAAATGTTTCACAATAGTCATGACTCCACCAATCTAAACAGAAATGTTATGATTCATATTGTTAAATGTCTATGTTACCCACAAATGCTGACCTCCGACAACTCTGCTGAGACAGAAGCAATTAAATTGGAACTTGTCTTTAGTGAGCATCCTATCTTCTCTAGAATAGTTAAAATTTAACATTTCTACACTTCCATTTTTGTATAATATTTGTCTAGCAATAGATTTCAACACATTTCACAGAAAGCAACTTGTTTTTATTACCTTATAGCTCTAAAGAGAAAGAAACATGAATACAACCTTGATTAGGAGTATTGCAAATAGCCAATTATTTTTTATTACTTTCACTCACTGTAGTCAAGCTAAATTAATGTTCCGAGATAAAAGACTTGACTAGACAAGGAGGGAGGGAGAGAATGGTGTGAACGACCTTCAAGGTGAGGCAGATTGTACAGCGAAGAGTAGGATAAGGTAGAGCAGTAAGTGAAATGGGAGGGGGAAGGGAAAAAAGAAGTGAAAAAGAAAATACTCAGAGAATCAGAGCAACAGGCAAAAGAGAAGAACTCAGCAGCTGCATTTTGAATGGATTAGAGGTCAAAGTTCACTTATTGCAGTAAGAAAATGTAATCTGCTAGGAAGAGAGGATGATTGGAGCCAGTATTTTGTCCTGTAATTGCTCTGAGTATCAGGGACAGAAGCATAGATTACCATTGAAGAAAGTCATTCACAGAACAGCTTCCCAAGATACTCATGCAGAAAAAACCGTCCTTTTATAGTCCTAAAAAGGTACAGGAAAGGGAATACAAACAAAAATGGTACAGGTATTTCCCTGTTACCAGCTGTGATAGAAATCACAGAAATAAATACATCCAATGTTTCATGGATATTGATTGAGGAATTTTGATACAAGGAAGAACAAATACATTTGGATTTTTTCCAAAGCAGGATTTTTCTTTCGTTCTAGTAGAATACAAGAAGCTCCACAATCACAAGTCAAGAACTGAGCTGTACTGTGCAATAAGGTCTCCTATACTTCAAAGGGTCATGTACATAGGATGTCCTTCACCCTCCTTAACCATTATCTTCTGACACTTTTACATCCCCTTGATCAAGAGAAGGAGAAGCTCTTGCTTATGACACCCAGACATTAAATTCTCACATCCAGGAAATATACATGTACTTCCTCTTCTCAGCAGGGAAATTCTTCTTCAGTATAAGACACCTTGCTGCTCTTTCATATATATCTAAATTTCACTTCATGCTCATCTACATATAGATAGATAGAATGTACATATATATTTTTGCAAACATCTTTCAAGTAGCAAACTATCTTGCTAGATGATTCACTTGATTTGTGTTTCCTATTTTTCTAGTTATGCAGCTTTACTGAATTATTATCAGCAGTTATTAGAGTCTACAAGATTAAGACATGGGCTTTGCTCAGAAGGGTACAAGCCTTCATGACTTTATAACAGCTCTTGACGTTTTTGCTAGATTGAGGTTGGTCTTCAGGTTAAACCCACATAAGAATGTTGATTTGATTTCATTTTAAAGCAAAATTTCTACCCTCCATAGTTAATGAGAATAGCTTAAACCTATGAAATCAGTGGGGTTTAAAAGTTCTAAAATGAGGCGGCCAAGTAAATCCCTGCCATGTCCCCACTACTTACTGCTCCTAAAATGTGCTCAGCTTATGGAAGAGTGCATACATGTGTGCATATTTTTACTTAGCACCATTTTTGAGCTTGGTTTGTCATCACAAATCCTTGTGATTGACAATACTAACACTGAACCCTGCAACAAAATTGAATAGCTCAAATTTTATGTAGAAATCTGGAAAGGACATCTCAAAAAAGAAAGTGGCATCTATTATATTGTGTGGGGTTTTCATTGTTCTTGTAAGTTTTGGTAAAGAACATGAAAGTGGAAAATTTTTGTCTTATGATCACTGCAAAACATTTTGTGCAATTTTTCCTTTGTTGGCTTTATAAGGAGACTGAAAGTGCATCCACTGAATATAATGCTTCAGATATAGATCTGCTGCTCTCTTGTCATATCTTAGTGATTTTGAACAAGCTCTTCTTTCAGATGTAGATCAGAGAAACAAGTAGGTGGTTGAAGAGGAAAAAAGGAAAAGCAAGACAGCCTTTTAAGTTTTTGTGGTGAGGACTCAGCACTGATGAAAGATTTCTACTGTTTAGATCATGCAACTTCCTGGTGTTTGAACTGTTTGAGTACTGAGGATCCTGCACTTGCTATGTCAGGGAGCATTTTCCTCCCACTGATCCTCCCTGAATCCCACTGATGCTGAGATTCAAACGTGGATTACATCTTTCTTATTAAGACAAGAATGTACATTGCCTCTCTGAAAAGCTGATTAACTGTATGATTTGCATAGAGAAATTATTCTAAGAAGGATAGCCATATTGCACTAAATGGAGAAGCCAAATTTGAACCACAAATTTGGTATTTAAAAAAAAAAAAAATATTTATTTAATTTATGAAGAATTGATAAATAATTGATAATTAATTAGTGATTTAATTTGATCTATGGTGTTTTTTTAACATAAGGCTTAGTTACCTTTTATATTATTATGCTTTAATGTCACTATACTTCTAATTTCTCCAAAGGAAAACCCCAAATTATCCCACAGAAAAGGTCTCTTAAAATATTTCCTTCTAGGTCATCTAGAACATTTCCTTCTAGAAGGAAATCAGTTCCTCCTGAAGAACCTTCTCTCATTTTATCCTTGCAAGACCACCAGACTAATTTTAAAAGTGCCTTTTAGCATCCAAAAAATTTGTAAATTGATTTCAGTTTTAGAAGCCTTTGAAATTAATCCACTGCTAGTAGCTTTCTATTCTATTCTATTCTATTCTATTCTATTCTATTCTATTCTATTCTATTCTAATTTCAGAAGCAATAGGAGAGAAAGCCTCAATGAAGAATTACATCAAATACAATCAAATTCAATAAAAGAGAAAATTAGATACAATACTGATTACCAGTTCTGAAAAATACCACGAGGTAAATTAACTCTTGTTTTTGCCTCCTTGGTCAGCTGCAATCTTTCCTCAGCTATCTGACTGCAATTTCACAGTTCAGCCATTTAAAGAGAGGTCAGAATATCACAGCTTGATTCAGTGCTCTGCTCGTGCCCCAGGGTATCCCCACTGATCTCTAGCTTCTGCTACAGAAGAATATGGGTAAACAATGGGTTGGTTTTAGGGGTTTTGTTGTGTTTTTTCCTCTTAATCAAGCATGCTAGTCTATCCAGGCAGCTTTTTGATACCTTACAGTGCCTGAGTGCAAGATGCCTCTGCTCAGGTAACTGAATTGAGGCCTAAGCATCAGAGAATTATTTTTCTCCTAAGCCCAACATCCTAAGAATGCTGCTCCAACAGCATGCGAGGCTGTTCCCATGCAGTTGATATCTTACATTATAACAGGCTCATCTGATTTGATGATCATCAAACTCTTAAAAAACAGCAGAAATTAAAGCTTTACTTTTGGCTGGAAAGTAGTAACTATTCCTGGAAATCTCTATCAAAAGTACCATTCACCCTTACAACTGCGCCAACATGTTAAAGCAAACAGAGGGAGAAGTTGCTTTCCCTCCATTAACTGTCCTTTACAACCTCATTGCTCAGCTTTAATAAGAGTGGATCCCATGCAGAGAATTAATCCAGAAGGATTAGATGAAGGAGAACCACTTTTATGAGCTGTTACTCCATCAAATGCTTATCTGTAGTGAATTACTCTACACCTCTTAAAAATAAAAGTAAATATCCAAATGCTATAGCTTGTCCTTTTTATGTTCTCCTTTATAAAATATTTTCATCTGTTTTAATTCTGTGTAATATTAGTAATATAATAGTGGAATTCACCCCATTACATATCAGTATGACTAAGGGTGCAAATAGGACCAGGTTCTTTTCTTAAACTTACAGGTGTTTCAACAGAAATGTCTTATGATGCCTAAAATACTTGCCCATAAAGCAGACTGTGGTCTGGGCTGCATCCAAAGCAGTGTGGCCAGCAGATTGAGGGAGGTGATTCTGCCCCTCTACTCCACTCTTGTGAAACCCCACCTGGAGAATTGCATCCAGCTCTGGGGCCCCAGCACAGGAACAACATGGACCTGTTGGAATGAATCCAGAGGAGGGCCATGAAGATCATTAGAGGGATGGATCACATCTACTGTGAGGAGAGACTGAATGAATTAGAATTGTTCAGCCTGCAGAAGAGAAAGTTACTGGGAGACCTTATCACAGCCATTCAGTACTTGAAAGGAGTCTGTAAGAATCAGGGGGACAAACTTTAGAGCAGGGCATGCTGTGATGAAACAAGGGGTGATGGTTTTAAGATAAAGGATGGTCAATTTAGACTGCATAGAAGAAAGAAGTTGGTTTTTTTTTTTTTTGTTTGTTTGTTTGTTTTTAAATGAGTGTGGCAAAACACTGAAACAGGCTGTCTAGAGAGGTTATAGATGCCCCTTTCTTGGTAACATTCAAAGTAGGTTGAAAGGGGCTCTGAGCAACCTGGTCTAGTGGAAGATGTCCCTGCTCTTTGCAGGGATTTTGAACTACTTGACCTTTAAAAGGCCCCTTCCAACTCAAACTATCCTATGACACTGTACACAAGAGATGGCCAATAGTTCCTCATATTTCAGCAACTAGAGTCAGCCTGGGTAGCTGGGAGAAAAAATCCCAAAGGTTTAAAAAGCACAGAAAGGACAGATAAGGGTTTTCATGGCAACACTGACAAAGTTACAGAAGCCAGGAACCAAGGGACACAGTATCCCAAACATTTTAATATTTTCCATTAGAAAGAGGCAAGGAATTAGTCTCCACTGAGAACATCTGTCCAAATAAAAAACCTTCGAATTGATTACTACTGTCTTTCCATCTTAAACCTGAAATAATGCTACTTTTTATTTTAAAATGAAGTCTTATTTTGAAGGAGAAAGATTATTTCTCTGTGTGGTTCTAAAAAGAGAAGAATCTGGGCTCAGAAGATTTCATTGTGCTTTACTACTTGGCCATGGAAAAACCAGCTGCCTCTCATATTGGCAAATCAGCTAATCATTGTGAAACAGCAATTGTTTTGAATGGATAATTGACTACAGGTGCAATGAATTATACATCCATTTTGGGATCCAAAGACATAAAAAGATGTTTGGTCTTGTGTTGTTTTGTTGGGGTTTTTTTGTTGTTTGGATGGAGGTGGATTTTTTTGTTGTTGTTGGTTGGTGGGGGGGAGGTTTGTGGGGTTTTGTTTGTTTGGATTTTTGTTTTTATTTAAAACTGTTTCCTTTCTTAGGTAGCAATGCTTTGGAAGCTGCAATTGCAAGAACAACCTTAAAGATTGCCTTAAGAGACACACTGCAACACTATAGGGAACAATAAAATCAAAGCATCTGTTTCTTTTGTAATATTTTGAAGAAAAAGAAGGGAGACAGTTCTGAGGGAGAAAGAGGAAGATGCAGATATGTGCTTTAAGATCTACGGTCAACAGGGGCTATTTTTATTGACCACTGTAACAAAACAAGCATAGAGAAACACCCTCAAATCCTATGGTACACTGTATTTCTAAATTATATAACCTGTAGCCCTTTTTTGAGGATTCATGCACTGTACTGTGAAATGATAAAGAAGCTAACTAAATCAAATAAGTGAGAACAACAAACACTGCATAGAAAAAGTCCAAATATGAGCTAGAGTACTACCTGCTAGATGATATACACCAATCAAGAGCTCTGAAGAGCTGAATCATTTGTCACAAGAGGTTTCAAAATTGCTTTGCAAATTACACATTTAAGAATAAACATCCCCTGCTTTGCAACATATGGTATATTTAGGATGCTACACAACATCTGTTCAGCTTCACAAAGAAACCTCAAACTGTAGCTCCATGATAGGAGGTAAAACAGAAGCTCTATTCCCAGAAACAACCAAGTCAGGAAAAATCTCACCTCCCCAGCTGAAACTAGTAGGGAAGTCTTCTCCTGCCTTTGTCAAAGAGATACCATGAAAATCCTAGCACCTTGAGAAAAGTTATCTTTTCTTAATGAAGTCCATGTAACTGGTATATTGCAGCTGTGCCTGCTGCTTAGGGAATTGCCAACACCGTACTGTAAAAGACATGCTATGTGAGATCTGAGCAAAGCTCTCCATCAGAGGAAGACCACTAATTTCCACCAATCCTCTAATCACTGATTTTCCTTGGGCATTCCTTCCTCAGAAGCAGTTTGCAGGGCTGAGTCTCTGACAGATCAAAAGCACATACATTAACAGCTTAATTTCACAGTGGTTTTTACTGTGTCAGCTCTGTGTTTATCTCTCCCCTCCTTTCCTAGGGTCAGCCTGGTGCTAGTTTTTCCTTTAAACTTCAGAATAAGTCGGGAAAGCTACTGAGAGCTGTGTATGGTGTGTTGTACCCAGCCCATCCATAGGATGCACCTCACGTGGGCGCTGGGCGAAGCAATAGGCAGGCAGTTTCTCCCCTTTCTTATCAGCCCTGAAGATTTTGATCTACTAAACTTCTGATGTGGAGGGCCAGCATATGGTGATATAAAGACATGGGTTAATACCAGAACGTCCAACATCATATGAAACAAACAGATTGCTTCAGATCTGTATCCTGTCTCAAACAGTGACCCTATATAAACAGCCAAAGGAGAGAAAGGTCAATGATGTGTAACACTTCTCCTGAGTATTCTTCCAGCTATCAGCTGTACTCAGGTCAGAGATTTCCTGATCCTCATAAGAGATTTGTCTAGCTAATGACCCTCAAAATGTTTCTCTCTCAAGTTCTTGTCCACTCTCCTCTTGAAACCCTGTATCACTCATCTTGTAATGAAAGTTTCTTTGGGAAGAAATTGCACCAGTCTATTACTTGTTGCATAAAGAACCAAGCTGAACATTTCCTTGATTTTCCTATGGCTTGAAAGGGTATAACACTACAGAGGTGAAAAGAACAATGCTGTTTCTTGCACTGGTGGAGACTCTTGAGGCATCCATCTAGTGATGAAAGAGAAAAGTGGGAGGGGAAGAACATGGAAGGGAAGAATAAGTGATAATAGGAAGAAGAAAATAAGAGATGGGAAGAGAGTTTTCTGAGTTGAACATTTTAGTCAGAAAGATAAAGGATAGGACAAATATCTGGACTGTCTTTGGATTTAATACAGCAGTGTAAGAGTGAACGAGAATTTTCATAAAGTCTTCAAAGAAAGGTTATTCCCTATCGTGTAAAGAGCATTGATATGCACGCCTCCTATTAACTCTAATGGGAACTAGACATGCAAATCTTCTCAGAGAACTCCCACTGAGTTTTTTGCATAAATCCTGCAAGAAACGGTAGGTTAATAGGCCCATGGGTATAAAACAATTGCATGCTTATTAACCTCTGGAGCTTTTCTTGAAAATAACTCTAATGACTACTGTCTTTTTTTGGTAGAATCATCGCAACATAGCTATGTTGAATTCCCCCTGGGCTGTTATGTAGAAGGTGGTGCTTACAACTGGTAAACCACACAGCAGAGGATTTAGTCACAACTGGTTATTGACTAAATGATGTCTTACATTGGCTGCTGAATGTCACTCAGATTGTTCAATAATTTGATGCACTTAGTGCTTTTTCCTCAAAATCAAGTACATATACAGCTATTAATATATATCTATGAAAAGAAAATATATGATTACTTATCTCTGTCATGCCTAAGCCTTATTTGATACTTGTAAATAATCTTTGAGACTGGATATGCATCACTGCAGTGTCCTCCTTCAAATGATGCATCTTAATATTTGGAAAGTAATGGTCCACATCCTCGGTGGTGTGAAGGCAAAGATCACCAGGAGTCTGTGCCACTTCTTCAGCCGCTACCTGTTAGCACCAGAAACTCTTTGATGGGCTCCTCATTGAGATTCCACACTCTCTGTAGGCCATGGAGTGCATTCCTTAAACTGCTGATGATTACATCTTAAATAGCAAGAGTGCTTCACATTCCTATGCCACCTTCAACTTGAAAAGATGAATTGAAGTATTAGCTGGTAATTTTGCTGTCTCCAACACTTTTTGGAAGTAGGAAACTGCTTTTACACTCAATTTAGAGAAAATAAATTCTCAGGGGTTAATAATCTCGTACAGTACTGCTCAGGATGTTTAGTCATGGCATGTTTAGACACCATGTGAGTTGATCTACCCACCTCTCTGTCTATATTCATGGTTTTATTTTGATCTTCTGTTTGATATTTAGCTATGCAGGGGTTTTGCCTGTCACAAGTGACCAGCTCACCAATGAGTCTTGCATTTTCCCGTTCACCTTACAGACTTGGTGCTGCTTGGGCTACATAGGAATTCACATGAATTAAGAAGGCCCCAGAATTTAGTGATTACAGCTGAATCCACAAAGACAAGTTTAAAGCAACAAAAAAGGCTAATAAGCTGGATTCTGCCTTGGTTTGTACTCCTGTGTCTCTCTATTTTGTGACTAAGAGTATCATATTTTGTATTATCAAGATAACTAAATGATGACTCTCTCACTGTAATTTTCACAAAACTAGAAACAGAAGAGAAAACAATGAAGAGAATTCAGGACATTTAGGCTGAATACCACTTCAATTTTCTAACAGTGAGCAGTGTTGGATCTTTTGCAGAGAAGATTTCTCTCCTATTTAGGACAATTCTGTAGAAAGAAAAACAGGAAAGTAAAAGAGCAAGGGTGTGAGCTTTCTTTTGCTGGATCGGAACCATGCTGGCTGCTCACTGTAGCATCTAGTAGCTTCCTAATCTATGCTGCTTCTGCAGCCACTAGATTGCTGCTGAGCTTGATAATGGAACATCACAACTGAGAGTAAACATAAATCTGTTGACTTTTTTCTCTAAGAGCATAAGTGAGCCAAGATCTCCACACCATAGGAACTGGCTTGGAACAGAAGGTGACAAACTACACAATATCCCCAGGAAATCAGGCTGCAATCTGCTAGGTGTGTGGTGTCATGGTGCATGGGTCTTTCTTGCTTTGGGACATGCTCTCCTTGTTGTCCCTGAGACTGCACACTCTGATCAAAGCTTAGCAGGAGTCAGGTGCCAGGATGAAAACACTGCTGCCTTTATTTGCAATCAGCTTTAATGCAAAAAAACATCATTTTGACTCATTATTCCCAAAGCTGTTGAGGCTTCTATCCCTTCTAGTGTGCTTGCAGTTAACAGCACCACAATTTACAGCTTTTCTTTGAGTACCTCCACACTCCCATCCACTGTCGGAACATGCTTAATGAAAGTCATTTCCGCAGAAGATAAGAACCACTTTTTCTTTACAGGGCCTTTAAATTGTAATGGTATATTAAACCACAACTATGGATTGGAAGGGAAAAAAAAAACCACAACGACATGATTAGGCATTGAAACACTCAGTAAAACTGTTACTTATAATGAGTAAGAAGATGAAGATGTACAAATAAAAGCACAGCATGTTTTCTTTGAGAGTCCTTATTAATGAGAGGGACTGTGGGGCTTCAGTATTAAACAGCCGATGAACAGCAGCCATTTACATCCAAACAAATTGATCTGAGCAAGATTAGCAGAGCTGGGGGACAGATTTCAAGCCTCTCATTACTTTATATGGAGACAGATCTTAGATAGGACTGCCTCCTTCAACAGTGTTATCCCTGAATAGTGTCTGAGAGGTGATTTCTGTGCACACTGGGTTTTCATGGACGCCAAGGGTGCTGAAGGGAAATGGGCACATTGATCCTGCTGATCTGTGATGGAGCTGAAGCATCCATTTTCCATCATTTTTTAAAATACACCCAGGTTTTTCTTTCACAGAATCACAGAATCACTAAGTTGGAAGAGACCTCCAAGATCATCAAGTCCAACCCAACCCTAACACCTCAACTTAACCATGGCACCAAGTGCCACATCCAGTCTTTCCTTAAGCACATCCAGAGATGGTGAATCCACCACCTCCCCAGGTAGACCATTCCAATACTTTATTACCTTTTCTGTAAAAAACTTTTTCCTAATATCCAACCTATATTTCCCTTGGTGCAGCTTAAGGCTGTGTCCTCTCATTCTGTCAGTTGCTGCTTGGAGAAAGAGACCAACCCCCACCTGACCACAACCACCTTTAAGGGAGTTGTAGAGAGTGATAAGGTCACCTCTGAGTCTCCTTTTCTCCAGGCTAAACACCCCCATCTCCCTCAGTCACTCCTCACAGGGTTTGTGTTCCGAGCCCCTCACCAGCCTCGTTGCCTCCTCTGGACGTGCTCAAGCGTCTCAGCGTCCTTCCCAAACTGAGGGGCCCAGAACTGGACACGGCACTCGAGGTGTGGCCTCACCAGTGCTGGGTACAGGGGAAGAATGACCTCCCTGCTCCTGCTGGCCACACTGTTCCTGATACAGGCCAGGATGCCAGGATTTCCTTGGGAGAAACAAGTGAGAATGCATTTGTTGGTTGTCACACCACTGGGAACCATACTGAGATTCTATAAATAGTTGGAAATACGCGAATGCTACATTTAAATTATATTTGGAGGTTTTCTTTTTACAACATTGTTATGCATCAGAATCAGGAACTTTCCAGCAGAAGTGGGAATAGCTTTTCATGGAAAGATGCCAATCTCCTGACACATCTCTAGAAAAAGATGAGTGAAGCAAGAAAATGAAGAGACGTTTCAGTGGTGATGAGGTTTTTCTGTTTTTTTTAAGGTATATATATAGAATGAAAATTGTGGAAAAGACAGACCAAAATAAGACAATGGCAGTTAAGTTTTCAACTCTAAAACCTTGAAATTTTTATAGTCACCCCACATGTCCCCTTTTGAGCTAAGAACCATAATATTAATCTTTGCAGGGGATTCTCATAGATGGTTTGTGGGAAGCTGAATGGGCCTACGATGCAAAAATATATTTATGTTTTCTGGCCTGTGTAGGAGGACCCAGTAATTCTTTCCTATTTAATCAGCATATTCACTTAAAACGTGCTGACTGTTTTTGGATTCATAACTAATAGACAATATACCAGTTTCATCAAATCCAAAATGAAATGTACAATTTAGAAAGCCAAACAGAGCAATGAAATATGTGATTATTCAATAGAAAGTGGCGATTTAAGAGCCTCAACTCTGTCCATATGTCACTGAATTTCATTTTTAACATACAGTCCAAAGTCATTGTTTTCTAAATACACTGTACATGTAGAAAGCCATTTAATGTATGCAGCTTTGCTGATAGTGTTTCTCTAACTTAAGGGCACAATAATAAGCTTTGCTGATAGTGTTTCTCTAACTTAAGGGCACAATAATATATGCAGGGCCAAAAAACAGGAAGTCTAATACACTGCAGACACTTTGGAACCATTGCACTGCCCCTTAGGAGACTTCGGGAGTGTCTTAACTGGCCAAAATAACAAAGAGAATAGGCAAGAAAACCTCATAGTCAAGTTTCCTGGGATCTCTACAGAGAGATTTTCTTACACTATGGTTTACAACTATAATTGCAACACACAATAGGAGTGAAAAATGGGTACCCCGGTCTTAGTACCAAATATTCAAGAGGATTTGCAATTTAAAATCAGCTTCGATCCAAAAATTTCAAGGTTCTGTTTTCTCCTTTCCCCTTTTACATCCTCAATTTGAGCTATTTGTACTGACTATATCCTATCTCTCTGGTCAGGTTAATAAATTTGACAAACTGAGGTTATATTTCAGGAGGATTTCCTAAGGCTATTTTTTTTTTTTCCTCTGAAGTCTTCTTTTGCCAGTCTCTGGCTACAGAAGACACGGGACTACTTTTCTGTCACTTGCCTTTCCATATGAGCCAAGACATATGCTAGGGTGTTGTGATCTGAACCTATTCAGTCAAAAGGATTTTAACTGTGAGCCAAAGCTGTCCTGCCACCTATGTTCTTAATAGCCATGTAAGGGGAAAAAATAGAAAAAAAAAAAAAGATGAAGAGATGAGACAAAGTCAATATAAGCTAATTTAAGGAGTTAAAGCAAAGAAGTAAAAGCACTAGGGATTTAGGAAAAGAAACCAAACCTGTAAGACATGCCAAGATAAAAAAGCTAATAGGAGAAGCAAAGGAGGAAATAGCTCTGCAAGATCAAGGGTCATCCCACTGCAAGGAGCTCTGCAGACTGACACTTCCCCACGTGACAAGTCCCTGCCAAGACTCTGCATGATTGCTTGAGTGATAAATATATTAATGCTCAGCATAACAGCGTGTTCCTCTCAGATCACTACTGGAGCATTAGCAAAAGTTAGGTATTTGCCATGTTATCATGGTGGACTCTCAAGCGCATCATCCTGCCTCCAAATCTCCAAGCCTTGCCCAAAGTGCCCACATAAAAGTCACACACAGACATGAGGGTTACTGTGTGACACAAGGAAGTAATCCCCTCTCCTTAAATGTCCAGTCAACTGCGTTCCATACTCGTGTCTCTCTTTGCACAGTCTACCATGAGAACAGAGGCACTGGGATGACTTAGAAACAATTCAGTGGTGAGGTATTCCATTTGAGAGAATTGTTACCCTATTTTTCTCCCAGAGAGATATTTGGGAATCTCCTTATAAAGAGATAGAGAAATTGGCTCATTAAAAAAGGGAATTAGCAGCATGGGTTCACTACAGTCTGTCAGAATATGAGTAGTGTCATAAGAATATGAGTGAATTGATGAGGACATCAGGACAGAAGCCAGTGTGAAGTAATATGGTCTATAATCCATAAAATCTTTTGAAAGCATTCTTTATGCAAAGTTAAGCAGAACAGGCCTAGTTTCTGGACTAAAAGTCAGAATAATAATCTGTATATAAAGCTGACTGCTGAACTGAAAGGCATTTGTAAATAGTGGTAAATATCATTTTTAATGGGGAGATGTGATCCCTACCTAAAGGGAGTAGTAGGCCTGGTTTTACTCAACAGTTTTAGTGTATTAACTGTTTGAATAAAGGAACAGGTTTACATGCTGCTTCTATGCAAAAGGAACATCATCAATCTTATTCAATTATATAAATACTAACACTTTCCTGTAATTGTACCATAAAGCACTGCAAAATTACCTGCTAAAGGTTAAAAGCATTAGACAGATCAGATTCTTCTCCTTGCTTTTCAGACTATTGTAAAAAGTTTTATGCTTTCAAAAACAGAGACCTGATTGCAGCTGTGGCTGCCTAGCACCTTCAGGATTTGTGCTTCTGAGCTCCTGAAATTTGTGACAAGCTAAGAAACATATGAGGAATAGGGGCTAAGTTTAAATCTTGTAAAATTAAAGCAAACTGTTGAAAGTTCTTTTGGTTTCCAAATTCTTATATGCTTCAATGTTTGCTCTTTGATAATTGTTAGGTTGCAACTAAATCTTCCAGGTTATAAGGAGATTGTTAAAGACAGCCAGAGAATGCACTGTGTTACAGCACTGATGTTTCAAGGAATGCCATAACACAGAGATGTCTCTGTGAGCTTGTTTGCTCACATTGGCTCTTTTGAATAGAATTGTAAGTAAATTGTTACCCATGGGAACCTCTCCTCTATCCGTGCAAAGCCCACATGCTCTGTGTCCCTGGACATGGACCACTCTTCCCATGAGCTCAGGATGCTGCACTGAGCAAACTTGACAATTTCCATTCTGCTCTGTTTCTTTCTAGAGAGGGAAGATCCATGGAGGTCACAGAACTGGGAATAGCTTTGAAGAAGGGAAGGAGGATAGAAACTGCTTCACTTTCCTCTTCTCCCCTTTCTGCAGCCACTCTTACGTGGCTCAGCTTTGAAGGGAGTTGCAGTGAGGAGAAGAGGTGAGACAAGAGCCATCTATGTAGGCAACAAGGCCATGGCAACAAGAAAAGAAAACCAAAAATTGTTACACTCAGGCAATTCCAGGATAAGTAAAGGCAAGTCCAAATGGGTGCAGAGAAATTAGTAAAATACTCGGTTAAATGAATTACTTATTCTGAAACCACTCATTCAAAAATGTAAAAATTAATCAGAATGTAATTTTCAGAAGAGTGCCAATCTTGGGTAGCATTAGAGCAACAAACAGGATATCAACAAACAGGATAAAAATAATTTTATAAATTGATATAGTGGACATTTTATTGTACTATTTTTGCAGCTTTAGATACTATACACCTGACAGCTTAGATAATCTCTACTCACAAAAGCTGACAGAAATTGTGTGCAAGGGAAAAGTAGCCAAAATTGAGATGGTTCACTTTGATGCAAACTTAGTGGTCTCCGTAAAGTTTTAAGTGAAGAGTTTCCCATGGCCCAGTCCCCAGGAAAATATTGGATATCACATGAGGGCACCCAAGGCTTATTTGGAGACTCCAATTCTTTCTGATGACAGATGTAAATCATTCAAGTCTTTAGTAGGAATAGGATGCTCTGTGAGAATGAAAAATGTAATTGGTGAGAAAGGATGGAACAATGAAGGGTACTTGTTGTCTAGGTAATCAAGGACATAGTTCTGCCAGCTGAGCCACTGAAAGTGAAGTGACAACACAATCTTTCACTAATTTAAAGTCTGATTCCATTGTGGAGCAATTAATTTCTCAGCTCACAAACAAAAGGTTGACACTCAGATCCCAGCAGAGAAGGGAGCATGATTTAATCTTGCCTTGCAAAATTCTTCTCACCCGTTCAGCCAAGGGAGTTTGTTTCTTGGCAGACATGCAACTATCATTAGTTTTTAATTATCAGTATAAATGGCAAACAAGCATAGATGGTACTTGGGATAGACCATTTCCCTGTGGGATTTGCACGACTGCTTTGATCTCATCTATTATTACATATTGGTGCACAACATTGAGTTTGTGGAGTGGATTTCCAAAGCACGGATCCTGAAGATGTAGGATGCAAGGACATTGGGATGGTGCTGAGTACTGGCCTAACTGAACATGGACCAGCATCCTGCAAGAGGGTAGTGATGGGAAGACTTAGCATAAAACAGAAAACCATCCTCCTTGTAAACAGGCAGCTGATGCTGAGAGGAGAGGGCAAACCAGGGACAGCAATAAGGTGGCCTGTTGAGCTGTCTATTCCCAGGTGTTAGGAACGTGGTTAATAAAACAGGAAGAATTTGAAATCATAGTATGTGGATGAAACTGCCACTACTAGAGGAACACGACAGCCCAATCTGTAGGACTGACAGGTTAGTACTGAGCATGACCAGGAATTACAGGCAAGGAAAACAGGGAGAAAGGGCTTCAAAACATATGTGGAAATGGTCACTCTAAGGTCACATTGAGGACAGGAGTCAGAGTTGCAAGAAGTTACAAAGGAGGAAACAAAAGAAAGGGCAGAACTATATTTCCCGGGGCAGCCTAGTACAGACTTTTAGCTGGAAGCAGAGAATTCAGCCTTTATTGGGAACAGAATAAATCATACAAAGCCATGCATAAGAACAGGTAACCAGAAGTTAGCACATCATATTTTCTAGGATGGTACTGTAAAGCAAGAACAATCCATAACTTTGCTGGGATGCATGGTTATATAGACATACCTGTATCCCCAAGGAGACAATCTTCTTCTCTGCCAAACAAAGGAGCATTTAGTGTCACCCACCTCTGCAAAAGCCATCTGCATTTCCTCAAACAGATTCTGCACTTGAGGATGCCCTAGTTCCCAAATCACCTAACAGTGGAGTGCACAGCAGTGCTTCACACAGTGGGGCAGCAGCAACCCTGGTGCTTCTGCCCTGCACTAAGTGTAGGGTAGAAGCTTTTCTGAACACAACTCCCTGCTGCAAGACTGAACATATACACAATTTCCAAAAAGAGCACGTATGCCAAATCTGCTTAACCATAAGGCCAAAGGCTTTTGGGATCCACTGAAGCTCAAAGTTAAATGGAAATGAAACACTGTGGGGAAATATAGTACTAGGAGAAATAGCTATTTATTTCTCCCCCCACTCATACTGGGGAGGACTAGCTGAAAAGTCTGAACATTTGTAAAGTATCACAAAAGGCAACTGCTAAGTAAAGGATGGCATGAAATGAGGAAAGTAAGGATCAATGGACTTAAACAAAAAAAAGTTCAAGAACTGCTGGGAAGATTTTTGTTGAGAATGTAATCCAAAAGATAAAAGTGTATGGTGGAGAGCTGGTGGCACTGAGACACTTTATTAAAGACACAGTGATGAAGTATCCCAATACAGATGAAAAATAAGAGGCACTGTAAGAGAATATTACAGTTGTATCAGAGGATCATTACAGATCTGAATATCAAAAAGGCACGACAAAAAAAGCAGAAACAAGATATATAGCTGCATTTGACTATAAAGGAACAGCCCAAGCATGAAAATAAACAATTAAAAATAAAAACAAAAAAGTACTGCACAAGAGAAAGCTAGCAGAAGACAGAATGAAATAAGCAAAGCATGTGAGAAACACAGGGAGGCGAACGAGAATACAAAGCCCATGCCTAATGGGAAAGGACGGAACCAAAAGCTGCTGTGAAGAAGACTGGGTTGATATTGCCTTTTGTTCCATCTTCAGGTAAAAACTGCAGAATGTTTAGATGAATTAGATATACTTACATGAGTGATGTATGATGAAATCCACGGATACTTAAGGAACAGTCTTAAAGCAGTCAGCATCAAAAAGGCTTGAAGAATGGAGAGATCCTGAGAGACTGAATGAGGAAAATGAAAACATGGGAGAACCTAAGAAAACTACAAAATAATCAATTTTTTTTTTTTAAGAATAATTCTGAAACAAATGGCTAAATACTTGTTTTAAAATCTGAATTTTGTAAAGTGATGAGAAATGTTCCAATGGAGTGGTCCAAAGCAAATTTTGTGAAACCTTTACTTTTCCTGTTTTTTTAGTTTGTTTTATTTTACTTTAGCGGAACACCTGTCCAAACAGATGGAAAAACTGCCCAAACAGCCTAGGAAAAAACTGTGATGTATGAATCCTGTTGTCAGTAGGATTTCTGACACAGTCCTGTATGCTACTACTATGAACATATGAGGAATACATGATCCTAGTGTGGATGTGTGATACCAAGAAAAAAAATACAACCACAACAAAACCCAACCCTCAGAACTGTTCTCTTAACATTGTAAACGTGGGACACTGGGAATGACCTTTTTGGGGTGATTCTTGCAAATAATATCCTAAATTTGGCCCTATACATTATTCTTACAGAATGAAGAACAGTATTTTTGGAAGGCATCAGACTAGAGGGATCACAGGACTGAAATGCAAAGTGGAGATTGTACAGTGGATAAATATCTGAAATCTGCAAGACACCTTAGAGACAAGAAGAGAGCACTGCATTTAGGAAAGAGAAACTAAATGCTTGAATAAAAGCTGAGAATAACTGACCATGCTGCTAATAAGCAGCTTCATTGTTATGGACCACAAAGCAAATATGTGATGCTGTTGCAAAGAATCAATCAATCAATCAATAAATTTATACATTTCATCCTGACACATTTGAGATATATAAAACACAGAGGGCTATTTGTAATGCTGATGTGCATTTCAGTGCATAAATGGCTCTCTGTATTAAAAGACTGGAACAATGTGGTTTAGCTTCCACCAGAGAGGAGATAAGGGAGACCTAAGGGAAACACCCAGAAGGTGAGTGACAGGCAGGAACTGGTCATCAGAAGAGGATGCAAAATGGTCTTTACTGAATGCTTTTGATAAATCAACAAGACAAACAGCTTGTGGGAGAAGGCCATGGCAGACCAGGGTCCTGACTCTCTGTGGAAGGATGGATAAGTTTACTTCTCAGGGGCCTTTCAATTCTTCTACACCTGTGATTCTAGACTCACGTGAGAACAGGGCCCTCACCAGAATTTCTTTGAAAGACAAGATGTCCAAATTTAGGCTCCTTTGAGGAAATTAATTTTAAAAGTACTTTGTGTAGGCCTTGGCTAAAGAGTCATCTAAGCAGTAGTTTGGGAGTTTTATCTTTTAGCAGGTCAGGATTTCAGCCGAAGGCATCTTTGCTGCTTTTGTCTGCTTGAACTCAGGAGTCAGTAACCCAGAATTGTGTGCAGAAAGAAAGAAAGAATGGGTCCACAAAATTCTGGGTTTGACTGTTTCTGGAAAAGCAATAATATCTGCTTATTATAATATCTGTGAGCCAGGGGATGGTCCAGGTGAGCAGAAGCAGAACAATACAGATGCCCTTGAGAAAAGGACATTGCAACATTCAACAAGTCTCAGGAAATGCTTGCTCAGAAATACAGTGTTTCTTTTAACTGGCACCCACCTATAGGCTTAGTTTCTGCCACACATCTTTATTAATCTAGCCAATAAAAATTGATTCTGATCATCCTTTCCTCAGATTAAAACTGGGTCTGTTCTGAGGTGATGGTCTTTAGCATCTTTCATTTTCAGACCTCTGTGGTTCCAGCTCTTGGTAGAAATGCCAAAGTATGATGGAAAGATACATTATCATTAGTATTTCATCTTGCTGAAGGATGTTTTCCATTGTTGTTATTATCATATAAATTAGAACTTCGATGCCATGCAAGACTAATAGTGCCATAAAAAAATTTATTCTAGTACTCTTTAAAAATATTGATTTAAAAGAACAATAAAATCTGATTTTTGTCTGCTGCTTCAAAGTATCATTTGGTTCTTTCTAAATATCAAGCAGCAGAAAGTTAAAAACCCTCATATAATGAATGAAGCAAAAGATACAAAGACACTGTCACAAAACTTTGCATCACGGAGTGCAATATCAGAAAAGAATATTGATTTACTGGTTGGTAGGCTTTGATGGGGATTTTTGCTTGTTTGTTTGTTTGTTATTTTAAACACTTGGAAAAGCATCTAATTTCAACAACAAGTTTCTAGAATGACAGTGGAAACACGGCTTTTTGTGAAAGGCCTCATGCTTATATAAGACCATAACCTAGGCAGTACATGTGGCTTTAGGGCATCCTGTAACACATCAGAAATGTTTTTTAGCTATAACTCTGATCTGTCAAGAAACAAAGTTGCCTACTCACGTTCCTTTAAGAAATTGCTCTGGTAGGTTAATTTTGCACCAACAAATAAAATTACGGATCAAGTGTCACTTGTTGTCCTTACCTGCTCAACTTTATTCAAATTAGGCATCGTCTGTCCTTCCACAGCCAGCATAAAGCTGGCATAAAGCTTAAAGCCCACGTAAGCTCTTGCTAATTTGGCAGCAATGTGACAGAAATTCAACACTGAATCTGGATCAAAAATTATACTGCTGAGCGATCCATTCATGCACACACCTGGCATTAACACTCAGAGACACATGGCTTAAGAAGAAGGCCAGCAGTGTGTGAACTAGATAAAGAAAAAAGGGAAAGAGATGTAAGCAGTTTCATACCCAAAAGGTGGCAGTACTGGAAAACAGGATGGGATGACAGTTATGGGATCATGCAGAAGCTGATGGGAAGAGGCATGTGGCACATGCTGTCCATGAGCAACATCATATAGGGATATCTCCTTGTGTAGAGCACTACAGAAACCAGCAGAGGTTTGGACAGAGAAAGTGGTGTTGCCCAAGAAACTACCTGAGAACAGTTTGGCAAACAATTCCCATGGACTCAGCTCCACATAGGCACCACTGGAGATCCAAGGTAAGGACATTTCCTTTCAAATAAAAACAGGCTGCTCTTGGGCGAAACAACTGGAAAAGTGATGGATTATGCAGCAATTTGTCTCCTGCACTTAGGGGTGCTGAGACACATGTGATAAAAAGACTCTTATCCTGCTCATTTTGCAAGCCCTTCACTGACCTGCAAACATCACACAGGGTTGTTCTTGGCTACAAGGGACTTACCAAAGCCCTGGTAAAATGAGTACATTAAGGCACATAAGATGTATCCCTCTTTACCGTAGGACCTGAGCACTGATATCTAACATTTATCCTCACAGCACTCCTGGGATACAGCACCTGAGGCAGAGATGGGTAGAAGCTGTATGTTCAAAGGTACTTCAGAAACTACCTAGCTCTTCAGGCTGGTCTTTTTTTAAGTCCTAGACCTCTAATTTAGATGCCACAGTCATTCTAAAAACTTCCTTCTGACAACTAGAGCTTCGGGTTAGATGACAAAGTCTGAAATCTTCCCTCCAGCTACTTCTTTAAGACTTGTGATACTTTAAAAGTTGTCCAAGTTTCTACAAGTTGACACATACAAAACTGACAAGATACTGAAGACACAACATAGATAATCATGAGCTTGTTGAGCTGTTTGGAGCTCTAGATCAGAACCTGGAAGATAACAAGGAAGATTTCCAGATGAGGCTTTTCTCCATCTCAGAGATTTCTAAAGGTAGGTGTGCTCCTTTTTTGCAGACTCGGACTTCAGAGATGCATGAAATGGAGGCTCAAGGGATTAATGAAGTATTTTACATTTCAGCTTTAAACTTGTATGTTATCTCTTCCAACCCTATCTATTCTGTGATTCTGTGACCACTGAACTAAGAATCACAGAATGATTTGTGTTGGAAAGGACCTTTAAAGGTCACCTAGTCCAAGAAGTCAGATTGAACCCAATATTTCCCAGTATTTATTTGTAGACTCTTGAAGAGACAAAGTAAAAGGCAGCAACATGGTAATGTAGGAACTCTCAGACTGAACAGTTCAAACTGTGTGTTAAATCAAGTAGAGCTGAATTCTGAAGAGGTCTCAAATGAACTTCAGTTAAGCACTGAGCTTCAGGCAAATTAGCCTGTGTTGAGCCTTGTGCTGCCATGAACAAATAGCTTTCTAAAAGACAGCTCTGTACTTTACTGAAGAACCTTATTAGAGGTAATAGCCTTAGCATCAGCTGCATTGGCCTGCCTATGAGATCAGTGAGATGCTGTTCAGAAATGCTACTTCAAGTGTCCAAAGCTAGAGAGCCTCACTGAGACAGTCTTGAATCCAGGATACCAAGCCCTGCTTCACTGCAGGATAATGCTGTGGCCCATTAGATCTCAGGGCACTAACAGAAATGCCTCCTTGTGTTCAGCAGTATGCACACACTGGTTACAGTATAAATATGCCACCATGGGCTGCATAAATTACACAGTGTCAGAAAAGAACTTTAAGCTTCCTTAGTTCCAAGCTTTGCCACTCTCTCTGCTGCACTACTGTCCAGCATGCACAGGGGGAATGGACAGGCTTCAAACACAAACCTTCACACATCCCCTTGGAGCCATGTGGGGAGAGCTTAGAGATGAGCACTGAAGCATGGCATTATTGCAAGGGCAAGAGAAGTCACAGCAACGTAAGGTCCTTTCAGTAGCCCCATTCCTCCCTTGCTGCAGTACCCAGATCCCAGCAGCAACTAAAGCCTGAGCACAGCACTACAAAAGGAACATATTTCTACAGAGGAAATAGTAAAGTAAAGCAATACCCTGACAGCTCATAAACCCAGTGCTCATGTATTTTACTGAATTGAAATAATTTTTATGGGCAGGGATGCTTATTCCTTGACACTAGTTTATATGTAAAGCTCTCAGCTTCTGTTCTTTCTGATTTACTGTGCATGCATGACCTTCTCTCTAAACTTGACAGTAAACATGCTGTTTGTTTATTTTCTTGAATAAAAGGAAGGACCAAGCCCAAGGCTGCAAAGTCAGTATAAGAGAGTCGAATTTATTCAGAGAGCATGCACAAGGATGTAGTAGATAAAAACAATGCTTAAGGGTGAGGGCACATGAAACACAGCAGAGAGGAAAGGTTTTTAGTTGTTATTTTATATTCAGTCAGTTTTCCTGCTAGAACCCTGTCCCAGTCTTGCTCAGATGCAGTTCACATATGCAATCACTGGCAATCCCAACCCTTAGTGTCTCCGTGAAAATACAGATGCTTGTGCTTTTACCAACCTGCTAACCTACTGGCAAAATAAGCCCAGAAGTGTATAATATGATGCCTTACGGATTTTCAGGAGCCTTTACCTTTATTTCTTAAGACTTTGGCAAACGGGATGACACAGGAGCAACACTCTCCTGCCCTGTTTGGGATGGAAAAATGAGGTGAGGTTGTGTTGCTGTGAAAGGCAGCAGTTTCCATGGAATCACTACACCTCTCCCGGACGAGCAGCACTAGGTGGCACTGGTGGTATTCACACGCCTTTTCATCTGCCTTTCGATTTCCAAAAGGAATCCATTGGTACCTTTAGACTTTCAGCAAGCAAGAATGCAGTGGAAAACAACTCAAGTATTTCTCTCACTAGTTTGTGAGCCAAAGATTTTTTAAAAAAACCCTTTTTTTATATTAATTGAGGACGAAGAAGGACTGAATGACCCTTTCCCTCAGCACTGTGTCTTTAGCTTGTTAACCTCACTTACATGGTATTTAAAGATTGCAAGCTAACAGATAGAAATACTATGTTGCACATAATGGTGCATTTATATTAATTGATTATGCTGTTGTGTTACGTGTGAGAAGTGCCAAAGGGCTTGATTCTGTTATGGCAAGCTGTCAGTGCTGATTGATGGCATCAATACCCTTAACTTAAAGTGCAGTTAGACTTATTTGAAAGTACTAACACTATGCTGAGTTTAGCAGCATCACAAATTATCCTTCTCTAAACTGACCTTAGAAATTCCCTAAAGGTTGCTTGTCAGTATATTTACTGGCTTACAAATTTAAGGAAACAAACACAGAACGAGGTAGCCATAAAAGGAAAAGGAAATGTTTTTTCCTGGAGATTATGCATTAAAGCAAATTGAGGCACAGCTTAAAAACTGTACAAGAGAAATCCTTTGGGTGTGACCAGGGAAATCAAAACACCAGCAAGGAACTGCCATCAAGTTAGCGAGCTTTTTAATGGAGGTCAGAACTCAACCACCTTGGTTTTATATTAACTTCTTGCTCTGAGTTCTGGGGGAAAAAACCCAAAGCACAAACAAGGGTAATTTGAAGAAAGAAGAGAGTTTACCTATCTAAAGAACATAAAGCAATTGAGTCTTTTTCCTTAAAAATGTAGTAAAAGTTGCTCTTTCCAGTCAAAGCACTTGCACAGCAGTACCGGTTTCATCCTGTGAAACCTTTCTTCGCAATGGCAATTTGAGCACAGGGTTTATCTCTGCATGACTTAAAACTACATATCCCTGTGGTGTTTTGTTTCTACCTTGTAGAAACCACAGAGCCCTAGCACAGTCCCTGCTCCTGCTGCTGGGAGCCCGGCACTAGCAATTGCTAACTGCATTTTTGAGGGATGTGAAGGTAGAAGAGGTGCAGGGCAGGAAAACAACTTGAAGCACCTTTCATAAATCCCTACTGCAATATTTAATTTCCTCTAACATGAAAGCTGGATGAAAGGGACAGTTTAGTGACACACCTAAAGGCCCACCTCTGCCTTCTCCTGATGTGATCAGGCTGGAAGGTTCCCTGAGATACTGGCTCTCTGAGCATGCAAGTGTGCAGTTGAACTTCTTATCCAACCTTTAAGTTGTCTTTTCTTCTTTTGCAAATTTCCGCAAAATCCCAATCCACCCAGTGCTTAGAGAATTCAGACATTCTCATCTTCATTTAGAGAAAATATTAAAAAAACCTGAGTCGGAGACTCTAATCTTCCAAAATCCATTCTGAGTCAAAATAAACAGAAAGTGGACACAAGCCATAGATTTATACTTACTTCCCTAGCACGTCTGCAAACCAAGATTCTTCATGTGAAAGATCATCTTAATATTATGTCCTTCCAAGCTCTCTGTCTGCCAACACTCAATAACTGAAAACAAAGCTGGCCAGTTTGAAAGTTTTACTCTTTGTAATTTCTAGGTTCACCATCACCTCTTTTCAAGTCTTTTCCCTTGCCTGGTTTCAATTTTCTGTCTTCTGCCTAAGAAGAGAGTGCACGGAAAATGGAGCCAGACTTTTATTGGAGGCATGTAGTGAAAAGAACATGTTGGGGCATGTGAAGCTCTAGTTTTTCACCATAAGGGAGTTCAAACACCAGAACAGGTGCCTAGAGAAGTTTGGGAAGCTCGAAATTTGGAGATACTCGAAACTCAATTGGACAAAGATCCTGTTCTAGCTGAGCCCAGTTTCAGTTGGGGGCTGAACTAAATGATCTCCAGAGGTCTTTAAGAGTCAAAAATTTTCCAAGATTGTAAATTTGTGTCACACTTGTTAATATAAACTATATCATATGCTGCAGAAATATTTTAAATTTATAGTTCTTCTGTATCTGTGCGTAGACACATTTTTCTGCCACATTCTGTTGTACTTAACTAAGGATTATTTAGGAGATCAGTAAAAAAATGGCTGACTTGATCTGTTCTCTTCCTACTTCTTTCAGTAATAGCTAAAAAAATTATATCCATGCTGCCTAAGGGTATGCTCAGTTATAGGACCAGAACTGATCAATACTTGAACTGAAACCTGCTGGGAAACTTCCTCAGGGTTAGATGCAGCACTTATGCTTTTCCTTCAGCAACAAGCCTGCAGTGCCAGAGACCAGCTCTTGATACTGGAGGAGGGGCACCAAGAATAGTGCCTATGTTTGTCTTATTACCAGAGGGCACCTCAAAGCTTCTTGAGTGCAAATGATTTAATATTGGTGCCCTGGCCAAAATTAAGCACAGGTGTTATTGCAGGTACTTCCCATCCTACCCTTCTGTTGGGTTTCAGTAGCCAGAGCCTTCTTCCCCACAGTGGTAAGACCTTAGATTTTCTCTTTAGACCTTGTGACTGAGGGGAAAAACACCCAAATCAAATCAAACCAAACTGAACTGAACCAAACCAAACCAAACCAAACCGAACCGAACCGAACCGAACCGAACCGAACCGAACCAAACCAAACCAAACCAAACCAAACCAAACCAACCCAAACCAAACCAAACCGCCAACCAGGAAATCCCTCTCCATGGATCTTTTACGGGTGGCAGTCCTATGACAGAGGCAAGGGATCAGAAGGAGTGTGAACTCATGGCTGCACCTCAGCTGTTACCCATTCCCACCTCACGTTCTCCTGTCCTGTGTTTCTCTGACTGTTGGGGAAGCAGTGCACTGTACATCTTGTGCAATGCACTGAAGTGACTCAGGGGAGTCACTCAGGGGGACTGTGCTGGTCCTAAAGCTGCTTATGGCAACCTGGAAGCTGAAAAGGCCTGAGAACAACAGTGCTTCAACCTTTTAATGAAAACCAAGTAAACCATTTTAAAGATGCACTGCAGTACAGCTGAGAAGCCTTGTTCTTCAGAAAAGTGATGCAAAAAAATCCTTCTCCCTTTAGCCCTGCTCTTTCAAACACTTCTTTGTCCAGCACTGTGGTTTCTTTTGCTTCATCTTACATAACATGACAGAAGTGGAGATGACAGCCCAGCCCTAGAAACTGAAATTAGTTTCCTGAAGAACATGCCTCAACTGACTTATTATGACTATAGATCATGGAAATTCACTGATTACTGCAAATGAGGAAAATACAGTAAGCTCCCACTGAAGGGATACAGTAGCTCTAAACAGGCCATCACAAGCAAATAAATGCACCCTGAGATAAACATTTTGAAAGCAATAGAGCAAGGAAGATATGAGAGGGACTAATCATTCACAGACAACAAACTATTTTATTTGGTCCATAATGAGGCATTTGAGGGTGTTTTAAAGTTTCAGATTGTCACTGAGTGAACTATTCTCCTATTAATCTGTTAGAGAATTGGTAAACAGCCACAAAAGGAGCAGCACATGCCTACGGCATTAGGGGGAAAATTGCCTACAGATTATAGTAAAACTGTTTTCCAAAGGCTGGAAGAACACCCGAGAATACTACCTGTGCTGATAACGCTATCTCTGCAAAGGAGCAAATGCCTAACAATTGTCTACAACACCAAGAATGGCCACATTTTTCTGAGTGCCTCTATAAAAGCAGCCAGGGACCAAGTTTATGAGATACAAAGCAGCCAGGTAGAGAACTACCAAAAGAAAAAAACCCAAAGTATTAATTTTGCCTGAGGAATGTTTGGGAAAGGGAAAGAAATGGAAGCTTTCTACATTTTATGCAGGATTTTTTTTCTTTTTTCTTTTGAACCTCAGCCTTCTTACATACCCTTCTCCATGTCCAGGCACTTTTAGGGGTGTGCCTTTTCAGGGAAGAGGTAGATTATCTGCTGTTATGTGGGTCAGTATGTCACACTACATCAGACAGGCCGGATTAGCCACAAGGCATTTTAATGAGTCTGTATTTTGTTCTCTTATCCTTGCAACATGTTGCAGAAGGTCTCTGCCAGCAAAAAAGCTGGGGGGGGCAGGGAAGGGTTCTCCTGAAAAAGACTAAAAATACTGTCTCTGTCACACTAAGACTCACACAATTGTAACAGACACACTGCATAGGGACTGCTCAAGGCCCAGGTAATGAAACTGGATTGTTGAAAGGGAACCCTTTCTGGATATATTACACTCGGGAGGGGGGAAATAGCAGGTTATTTTTCCCCCCAAAAAATAATTGATGTCTGTGTACTTTGAACAGCCATTACTAAGACACTATTTACCCAAAACATATTTTGGTTCCTACCTAAGTAGGAAGTACTTCAGTTCCAGCCTGAAGTATTTCAAAACAAGAGAGAATAAATTTTTGATGGCAAAATAGACGTTAGAGTTAATATAGATTATATTTTAAGATCGGAACAAACAACAGACAAACACAGAGAGATGGCAAAAACCTGATGTGCAGTTTAAAAGTCTCTGGATACAAACACAAATGTAAAGAAATAACCCAGTTTTCCTCTAAGTGATTGAAGAAAGAATGCAGATAGATCCCCATGACTTACAGGTCAGTATATCTCCATCTGCACAGGAAGGAAGTATACAAAGATGTATGGGAATTGTAAATAGGGTGGGTGGAAGAGTCTATATCCATACTGGCTGCTGAAACTGCTAATGCAGAAAAAAAATAATGGCAATGTGAAGGAGTAGAAAAATACCAACCAGTGGATACAGGCATACTCAAAAGAGCCAGAGAGAATGTTGAAGAAATGCCTTTAAGTGAGCTATCAGACCCTACTTTTACTTTAAGGTATATTAGTCATGGCAGGCAAGTCAAATGCATTCAGGACTTTATCTATAAGTGATAAGAATGAGTAGAAAAAATAGTTTCCATTTGCATCTGTAGGCATGAAAGTTCTAAAGTGCTTTGATATATAAGAGAAGTATAGATAACACAGATCACAAAGTTTTGGTGACATTTTGAAATAAGTAGATGCATGTTTCTAATACATGTGAACTACTTTTTTCAGGTGCTGTTCAATGGTTTAGTACGAGAAAATACTTGAAAACACGTAATGATACCCAATATTTTGTCTTTAGCTTTCAAATAGAATCAAGATTCAGCAAAAAAAAGTAGTCTAATAATGTGTCAAAAAATATCTGAAGAGACATCCAAAGTTTGAAAGTATTCCTTAGCTTGTTCAAAAAACCAAAACAAAACACAAAATATTTTGGATTCTGGATGATAGTATGCTCCTTCAGGTACAAAGAAAGGCAACTGAAACAATAGAGGAGTCTATCTCTAAAAAGCAATCTATCTGCTTTCCTCATAAAGCAGATTTATGAGAAAAGACTGAAAAGATGAACTCTTCAATCTGAATTAAAACAGGGGTAATAAGATTAAAGCTGAATAAATAATTCAAGTGGTGGATCATGCAATACTAGGAATAAGGAATACTCAGGCAATATGGAGGTTGGCTTAAAACAGGTGAAAATACTACCTTGTGTGGCAGGGAATGCTTGCTGTCAAACCTGAGGGAGCAGGTTCAGAGAAGGCTTAGACAAACAATAGACCAGAGATCCTAGGCAGGGATGCACCCTCTAACACACAGAGCAGTCCTGAAGGCTGGAGCAATACCAAGGCCAGGGACTGACTGCACGGAGTCAGTGCCCATTCTCCTGACCTTCCCCAAAATTACCACTGTATTGCCACTGTTGGAGGTGGAGTCTGGGGCAGGATGGACCATCGGTCTGGCTGAGTGGGGCATCTCCTGTGGTGTTAAACTGGTTCTTCTAATAATAGATAAATGCAATTAGGAAAGCAGCCAACACCCTTTATGTCCCTGTCTCTTTCTTATTCTTTCCTCTGCTGTTTGTATCAGTTCTTATATTAAAGAGTTATCACTATAAGCACTCCCAATGACTTCTTATTGAGATTATCAAATAATATTCTTTGGAGTTATGAATGCATATCAGATCCACCTCTTCTTGTTCCCATTCTTCCCTGTGTGCATCCCATTGTTCAAAACCACATCTGCTCCTATGGCAGAAGTGGCATGCAGGGACGCTTAACAGGAATAACTTCCCTTTTTTTTTTTCTCTTTACCCAGAGACTTTCACTTCCAGAGAGATATTGGAGTGCAGCTTCTCTCAGTCTAGAAGTGCAGCCAGCTGAAAGGCAGACTGCTGCAAGTGTTTAATCGTTCCCAACAACACTAATCAGTAGATAAGAACAGGAGGTTAAGAAGGATACTATGTTGGAATAAAATGAACAAACCCATTTCAAAGGTCTTGTATTTCTTCAAAGTAGTCATGGAGAAGACAAAAAAAAAGACAGACACATATAAAATGCAAGCATTGGAGAAGACAATCAGAAAGGGTACTGGATGTTTGATAGGATTGCAGAGCAGAAAGGTGAATGAATTGTTTGAAAACAGGGAAACTTGGGGCTCTGGAGCCCTTTAACCTGTGCTACATGTGGTAAAAGTCTGGTTTAAGGAAGATTTTCTTCTTCTTCTATTAATTTAACAATTAATCCTTGATGACACCTTGGCAAGGCAGATGGCTTTTAAAGCTGCTATAGAAAAAAGCTGTTCTGCAGTAAGACCAAAAATCCATGAAGCCATTACACATTTCCCAACCCACCCTATGTTACTTTTTAGCAAGACTGCTTTTATGTGTAATTCTTGTTTTTATCTTGTGATTCTTTCTCTCTCTTTTCTTTTTTCTCCAGCAAACTAATTTTTTCAGTAACACAAAACTCAGTTCTCAAGTCAAGGAATTAGAAAATGTGTGTTCCTGGGAAAATCAGAAAAAAAAAAAAAAAAAAAAAACTAAATTGGGGGTTTTGGGGGAAAAAAAAAAAAAAGACTAGATTGTGGATTCTGGGGGAAAAAAGATCAGTACAAACTATTGTTTAAAAGGCACAAATGCTTATTTCCTTAATGCAGACATATACTATAAGTACAAATCACTAAGATACCAATCGCTCCTCTGGCCCAATCCAGATATACCTATAATGTGCAAAAAGGAGGTTCCCTGTTCCTTATCTTTCTTCTTTAGCTGTTATGGCCATCTGGAAATCTTACTTGCCAGTGGGAACAGAAGCCAGTGGAATATCATAGCTTCCTGCTTTGAAGATGTCAGTAAAGCAATTCAGGGAGATTTCAATTAAAAATAATTGAAAAAATTAATCATATTTGGAAACTACAAGTCAGAAATGCAAGCTTTTTATTTTGTTGGAAGGACTGCTATTTTATTGTGCTATAATGCTTATTGTTAGCTTTCTGTGAGAAATTCCAGAGGCCTGGACTTATATAAGAGAACATGTCAGGACAGTTAGACATTGTGCTCAGAATCACTGTCATGAAATCCAATAGCTGTTAGTTGTATTTACTTTCTTGGATCAGGATGTAAAAAGAATTATTAATGCCTGATATGCAGAACAATTATACATGCAGCCAGTTTGTGTTGCATGAGCCATGGTAGGGTTTAGGATTCCTGATGCATTCCCTATATGGACTTTCCTGATTAGCAGACAGAACGTTCAAATAAGATAGAACCATTTAATGAATTTTAGAAGGAACAAAAATATACTGTCCTCTAATCATTGATCAAGGAGAGTTTGTAATGAGTCCAGTGGATAAGGCAAGCTGTCCCAAAATTCATACTAAGCAAATTAACTCCCGAAACTAGAAAATACAGCAAGCTCTGCTGGGGAGTTGGGCTAATCTTGGCACATTGCTGTGCTAACCCAGCTGTGATGCTCCTGCATCCAACCAGCAATCTCTGCCCTGCTTCACTCAGCGTAGATACCAGCTTGCTCAGGTTGAGCTCAAGATCCCTTCATCACGCTCCATTACACAGCTGGAAAGATGCCTTCCATCTCTCCCATATAATAAGAAGTTATGCTGTGCCACTGGCTTTGTCAGAAGCTGAGATGAAAGCCAGCTTCTGCATCAGTTCCAGGCCTTTTAGAGCCCTGATAACTAGCCCGCTGGGAGTTTCAACAACAGCTGGTTGAAAACAGCTTGGCAGCCTATGGACCAGTATGGATGAGTTGCTACTGAACAGGTGTCTCCTGCTTAAATCTCTGAAGGACCAGGGAGCAGCATACAAGATTTGTGCCCTGTGTCTCTTTAGTAAGAGAGACATAAATGCCTCTACATCTGTCCGTAACCCTCTCCAGGGGTTACAAGGAAGTCACATGAATACAGATGGATGCATGCAAGCTCATGTGTCACTCAGATCTGATCTTTTCTCCTTGTCAGAGAGACAGAAGTTAGATAGTAAGCAGCACAGAATCCACTGGCAGCTGGTCACCTCCCAGCTTTTCCCTTCCATCCACAGGCACACCAGAGCACTCAAACACATGAAGAGTAATTTCCTCCATTAAGAAGTGTGCAATACATTGATTTTACATGCTGTTACAATCCCTAGGATCCAGCCTAAGGTTAGTATGCATAGACTCCTTTAAGATCTTTATTTATACTTTCTCCCTCTTCTCTGTCCTTTACACATTCCTGTTTCTGGCCCTGTGCAAGGCATGAACACATGCACTGTGCAAGGTGAAGCAAGGGCCAGAGTAGGGCAGGGACAATCAGAGCTGCACTCCCTGCCACAGCAAGGTATGAGACCTGCAGATGGAACCTGTCAGACTCTGAAAGGTTGCAGTCACAATAGAAATATTTTCTTTAAAGAAAAGGCATGAAAAATATTTTACGCTTTCAGTTAAAACCAGGTCAAGTTAAATGCATGGGAGGGTGCTGCTTAGAATCTATATTTCTCTGGACTTCGACTTTCTGATCCCCAGCTTGATTTGATCAGTCTTCAGATTCACCATTCAGATGACAGAAATGCTCAGTCAGGACTGCACCAGAAGCAGAAGATTCCAGGGGATTATGTAATACAATTTATATTATACAGTAACACCATTGTATAATGTCATTATTATTCAATGCATTTAGAGAAGTTTGGAAGACTGACAGCCTTTAGGTTTGTTGTCTACTTGCTATTGAACAGAAAGTGGTATCAAGAATGTAATTTTAATAGCAACTTTCCTTCTCTTGCAATTCTAAGCAAAGACAAAACTTCAGAAATGCAAGGTTCATAACTAAGTTTCCTCAGCAAAATTAGAAAACATGATTCCTATAAGTTAACTTATATCATCCATAACTATTAATGGGAATTCACTTTTAGTATTATTCAGCTGCTCTGTCTGTTTAGCCCTTGCTAAAATAATTTCTGTTCTTGGTCATCCAGAAAGAGTTTTCACCACTGGCATACAGGCATTTTCTTAGCTTTTGGGATTAGGAGGTTATGTTTGTCCTGAGGCTTTGGACATTTTCTATAGTCTCTATGAGCGGCTGCTGAAATTATGTGTTTGAGTAATTTCTTTGTGGAGTAACAATTTTATAATCCCTTTTAAAAGCTCCTTGTTTGTGATGCTTATACTCGTTTGGGATGGCAGACTTACAGAAGAAGAGTTACTGATCTTAGAAGAAATTTTTTCCTGTTAACTGTGCAATTCATTTTACCTTTTCCTCTCCAGCAGTTACTGCACTGCAAAAGAGTCGTTTGTCACCTTTATGTGGTTCATATGAGAATTGTTCTTTGGGGAGAAAGCAAAGCAAGGGGAAAGATAAAGAATTAATCCCAGATCAATCACACTCATTTTGAAGGGGTTTGATACATGAGCCACAAACATTTCTGTCTGATGGGCTCCATGCTGGTCCAGTTCCTTGTGCCAGAGCAAGCTGCAAGCTTGCTGTGCTGGCTGCACCTTGAAGCTCCCAGAACAAGCACAGGAGTTTTTTTGTGCACAAACACTGCAGGTGTTTGCCACAAGTGTCTTCCTGTGCCAGCTTATACTGCACCCAGGGAAACCAGGAACAGCATATCAAAGGAAATAACACCAAATTCCTCATATGCTGTTTCTTTCCTCTCTAGAAATGATATTTATGAAGCCATTATTACTTTCCTCCTGTCTCTCCTCTGCATCCTCTGTGGTCTGCATGACACATCTCCAGTCAAGGACTTGCTTTGTTTTTTGAGCAGGCTTTTGCTTAGTGACTTCTGCAATTCTTTTCAGTTTAGTTGAGCTAGTACCTGCTAGTCTAAAAGATCAATTAAAATACAATTGTGAAAAAAAAATCTCAGCATCCTAGAATGAGGTATATTAGACTGTGGAATAGTCTCTTGGGATGTGGTGGAAATGACTTTGCTTGCAACTTATAGAACTACTGAAACAAAACACTCAAAATTATTAAGTAGAGAGGAGCTGAGGTATTTTTTCCATGGACTAAATTGGGATTTAGCAGATGTGGTAGGTCAGTGCAGGCATCTTTTATTCTTTTTTTTTCTTCCCTCCTGCCTATAACAATGTGTAAACAAGGAAGGAACAATTGTATTTAATAAAAAATAAAAAGGTTAATTAAAAATCCACAGAAAATCACTTATTTTAGGGAATACATTTTTCCATGGTTTAATTGAAACTACTGTTCACTACATTTCTTCAATCTGTTCAAAGTCACCATATACTACCTTTGTTATGGATTAAGCCTTATTTGTTTTAAGGAAGCATCTTCTTTGAAGTGGATATTCTCCAGACTTTAAGTAAAATGACTTGCTCCACATTTCTGTAATTTCCCAAAATTGTGTTAAAGCACACATGCTTTTTCTGAGCTGGTAATCATTAGCTCCTTGTCTGACTTACTTATTACTTGTCACTGTTTCCTCATCCACAAACTACATTAGATTTAAGTTTGCACTAGCAAAACCCATACTGGAAGTTATGGGACATGCCATAACATCTGTCCATCCAAACCTACTCTGAGAATGCTATGTCCTTCTACCTCTTCATAGAAATCACAATGAAACAAGAATTATGGAATATACCTGTAAGCTCAAATAGTCCTGTAAATGTGAAGGAAGTGACTTTTATGCTACTTTAAATGTGGAAGTAATGTTAGATGTCCATGGTACATCATGAAAAGTTAGGCTTTAAGAGTCTCTTTCATTTGCCTGAGTAAAATGTGATAAATTATATATTCATAATTTGAAGGTAAAGCCAGCATAAAATTCTATTTAAATGCAAGTGAATACTTATGGAAGTTATTGCATTCCTCTACCTCTCATCTACACTGTTATATAAGAGAAAAATCAAAGCAAGTCTTGGGAGGGCAAAGTCCTTCCCTGTAATTTCTTTTTTCCATTGCAAATTCACTATAGTCCACTGAACTCTGTAGGACTACCACAGCTGCAGTGTCTGGCATTTATCTGTGAAAAAGTGGAAGTGTTAGATGAAGAAGAACATAGATCCAAGCCTATACAGAACTTGTGTCTACAACACAGTGAACTAACCCAAGATTTTTCAAATACAGATGACAATAGCTAGCTGCATAAAAAGATTTACATCTAAATTTAAAGCTGATTTCAGACTGTGCTTGTCTTTAATCTCAGTTGGAAGGGTATCAGAGCCTCTGGGAAATAAAATAAATAAATCTGAGAGAGAGGAGATATTTAATAGCTTAGCTCTGGGCCTGTAAATATGACAGGAATGGAACACCTGGGATACCCGGATTTGTTCTTTTAAGAGTTAGCTGAAAAGATCTCTTTGCTCTTCCCATTGATTCAATTTCAAGAACATATCATTGCATGAATTCATTTCTGGGATAATCAGTGACTGTCATGAATATCTGTAATGAACTTACATATCCTTGAGATGAATTTAAGGAGGCCTGGATCAGTCCCAACAATGCAACCATCATCTTTTAATAACCGATCTCCTGTACATGTGGAACTGACAAACCTGCACAAATGGTAGGTCAAATTCCCCAATCCCCATCTAAGGATAATTTTAAGGTTTTTAATCACTCTTTCTAAGCCTGAGCTTCACATTTGGTTTGCTTTCAAGCTCCCTACTGTATCTAGTCTTCCTGTGGGCTTTTGGTTTTTATTTTCATTTGGTTTCAACAGATGTTATTTACTGCTATTTCACTCGGCTTTGTAAATGATTTATCATTGAGATGTATTTTCATTTTAGTGCACAAATACATTAAATCCAGGCATGAAGCCGGACCAAAACAGCTGGAAAGTGACACTGAAATTAAGGCTATAGTGCTGCTTCTCTAATCTGCTGAGCAGTTTATATAAATGCAGTTTAAATAAAATGAGTCTGCGAACAGAAAAGCTTAAAGGGTATTAAATCCTGGCTTTATAAATGATGGTCAAGCTAGCAGGAACCACCCCATAGTGTGTAATCTTTCTCTTTCATGTAACAAGGTTACCTCACAAGCTTTTTGGAGTAAACTTAATTAAAGCCAGCAGACAGAAAATGCAAAAGGGGAATGGTAATAGATTTTACTTTAGAAATCAAGTGTATTTACATATATAGCTATCTATCTGTGGGCTAGAGGTATGTCTCCCTAGTCTTAGTGGGAGAAAGCTTAATTTCTTTTTTTTTTCCCTAGGATATTTACACTCACACATACAACCATAGTGAGGAGAAAGACAAAGGTGGGAATGAGTGGACACTTCCCTTTTCCTGGGAGAGAAAAGCTCACTGCATAATAAAGGTTTTTGAAAGGACAGAATATGCTACACATGTTGGCAATGAGTTCGTCAGTGTTCCTAACATTTCTATACAGCTGTAATCCATGCATTTAATAAAATATTGATATCTATTTCCACAGTTCTATTGTGCAGCAAAAATCTTAATTGGATCTAAATTAAACACTTTTGCAATGGGTTGAAGACTGCGTGCCATTTCTTGCCCTGGTGGAAAAGCTTTGTGCCATCCCATCTGCTGTTCCAAATGCCAGACCTCAGAAATATCACTAAATGGGAGGGCTGCTGCAGAGAAGTACTTGCTATTTTATTTGAGATTCTGTTTAGCCTGGTAAAACATCCCCTTATCTGTTTGTATCACTGAGCTGTTGCTGAGCTACAGGCCCAAGTCTAATCTCAGATTGATGAAATGCATCCAACATGACATTTGACTCAAACTGCTCATAAATAATAATAATACTGCTTTACATTTATATAACCCTTTTCAGCAAGAGCTCTCCCAAAAGGCCTTTTTGACCTCCAATCTATCTATTGTGACTCTCAGTGAATTAGAGGCAAGCGTAATGCTCTCTACCCCACTACCACATACAACGCGGCAATAGCTGTGAGACAAATTACATTTGTGACGAGAATCCAGTCATCTTAGCTGTGTGATGCTCAATAATCCATCCCAGCAGAGACCACCTGTAACATTATCAGTGTCTCAGTGCTTCAGACAGCTGTCAAACTGTATAAAAAGCTCCCTGCCCAATAAGTATTGCCCCCTTTCTTCCAAATCTGGCATCTCTAACCCTCAAATAGCTACACAGACTTTAGCTTGACAATATTTACTCCAGAAAAAAAAAGATACTTTTAAGTGCAGGAGTTTACAATTCATTGTTTACCAAAACCAGAAGTTTCATGAATTCTAAAAAAAGTAGCTTCCTGGAACAATTCTGAATTAAGGTGTTTGTGCCTCAATCCTAACCAAAAAAATATCAAAACATTCAAATATACCACCATGACACTTTCACATTAAAAAGATTGTGTAGGTCATATCAAAACAGCGCTTTGTTCTGCTTGCAGTCAGGATTTTTTTCCGCTTCGCCTTACGAGAATATATTTTCAAAGGCATCTAGGCATCAAACAATGCAGATAGGGAATTTCAGATTCATGTGCTGTGTCTATTGCAGCTTGAAGCTTAAACCCCATGAATAAAATTGCCTTGGATAAATCGTGAAGTTTGGCTTTAGCAATCTGCCAAAGCACAGCACCTATCTACATATCTAAAAAACTCACTGTGAGAGATTTTCTCCCTGCTCCTGCTGAGAGCAGAGGTACAGCTCCTATTACCTTCCAAAGGAACAGAATTTAGCCAATGGGGCACTTTTACTTCTGTGTAAAACTTCCTTTTTTGATTAATAGAGAGTACAGTGTTTTTTAAAATAATTTTCGATTACTTAGGTTACTTTAAAATATCTTTATGGCTCAAAGACTATGCCAAAGACAGCTGATGACAAAGGCTACAATAACACATGGAATACATGGTAATGAAAGAGAACACACCAACTTGGAACTTGAAACTCTTAGCAAGATACAAGAGATGCAAACATAAATTCCTGTTCTCACCTTGCAGTGGGAGCTCAGGGATTTTAGCTAATTTGGTGTGATTTTTTTATAATTTGGTTTTATTTTAAAATTTTAAAGATGCTTCTTGTAATCCATTTTAGCTCTATTCCCAAGATAATTCCCACAAATCCATTATATATCACCTTTTTCTTGCAAAAAGGCTAATGTGATCAGCAATTACCAAAAGTAAACATAAACAGGATGCTGATTTTACCATACATTGCACATTAAATCAATAGCGCAAGACAAAGCCTAATGAACCAGTGATTTTCTCTCTATATTGTAGCCTGTCTCTGTATATTGTTCTGTCCTTTTTTGCTCTTCTCACCTGCTAATACCCTTGTCCCCAAACCCAAAACATTTCCCATTTCTGTTTTGTGACTGCGTGTCACCAATGGAAAACTCATATGTATTTGCCATACAAGGACGGCGGTTTTCAAATCTGTATTTAGACTAAAGCCCAAGGTAGAATTAAAAATCTTACAATGTTCCAGCAGATATCCCATAAACTCACAGTTAAGTTAAATGCATTCTATACATCATTTTTGCAATCTGGCATCTGATAACCCTTTGGTTTCCGTTTGATAAGTCAGTGATTGATCTTGTAACCTCAGTGTGAGCTACTCATTTCTATCTTCCTTACCTGTGAAGTAATCACGGAAAAATGGGATTGAGAGCAGCCCTTCGGAGAAGGACTTGGGGGTGAGGGTGGATGAGAAGCTCAACATGACCCAGCAATGTGCACTCACAGCCCAGAAAGCCAAACATATCCTGGCCTGCATCCAAAGCAGGGGACAGCAGGGCAAGGGAGGGGATTCTTCCCCTTTGCTCTGCTCTCGAGACCCCACCTGGAGAAATGCATCCAGCTCTGGGGTCCCAACATAAGAGAGACATGGACCTGTAGGAGCAGGTGTAGAGGAGACCACAGGATGATCAGAGGGCTGGTTCAGCTCTCCTATGAAGGCAGGCTGAGAGATTTGGGTTGTTCAGGCTGGAGAAGAGAAGATTCTGAGGAGACCTTAGAGTGTTTTCCAGTACCTGAAGTGAACCTAAAAGAGAGCTGGAGTGAGACTTTACAAGGGCATGAAATGACAGGACAAGACAGAGTGGCTTTAAACTGAAAGAGAATAAGTTTAGATTAGATATTAGAAAGAAATTCTTTACTGTGAGAGTGGTGAGACATTGTAACAAGCTGCCCAGAGAAGCTGTGGATGCCCCATCCCTGGAAGTGTCTGAGTACAGCTTGGATGGGGCTTGGTCTAGTGGAAGACGTCCCTGCCTCTGGCAGGTGAGTTCGAAACTAGATGATCTTTAAGGTCCTTTCCAACATAAACCATTCTATGATTCTATGAAAAATAAAGCACTTTCTAATAAAAAAGTGTTCAGACCTCTGTTCAAGCCAGAAGGAATTTTGATAGTTCTGATTTTATGGACTGTAGACTAAGGTAGCAGAATTATGTTGATTTTCTTACAGGGGATAGAAATAAAGAGAAATGAAAGCAGATGGATCTGCCCTAGCAGTGAACCATTGGATACAATACTTTGCTTCAGTGAGTATCCAAATGATTTTCAGGTAGTTTGGCGCATAGGTAATTTATGTGCTTTCTTCTCTGCCTGCTATTTAGAAGCTGTTTCTCAAGAAGGGATTGTTCTCTGAACTGTTCACCTTTGCATGCACTATTTCATTCTTAACTCTTCTAATATTCTTCTTAAGGTTAACTTAGTGAAGTGAATTCAATATACTCTTTTGTTGCACTCAGAGACTCTGCGTGGGGCTGGGGTCAAACCCAAAACCTGCAAAGGAGCTCCTAGGAGACTGCTTGCTTGATGACTGCATGTATCACTCCACAAAGGCTGTCCCAGCCAAGAGATGTTTGCCATCACTAACCAGAAGCAGCAGTGTCCCTGCGAAGGCAATGCTGCCAAGTACCTTGTATTTTGACCAAATATAGATTCTTCTTTAGGCACCTCAAATACAAAAAAACTGGCTCTTAGATAGGGCACATTTCATTTAAAATTTTTGAGTATAAAACAGAACTGAAGCACAAATTACCGTCTCAGACAAGCTGTATCTGAAGACTCTGTGTTAAAACATGCAGCTCGAGTACCCCATTTTCCTGACCCCAAAAACAGATAGAAAAGTAGCCCTGGTTTCTACAAAGATTCTTAGTTTTGTACTCCTCACTGAGACATTTGAAAACCTGTCAATACACTTAACAGTTCTCCCCTTCCCTTGGTGAGGATGTCTAGGATAGAGAAGCAAAACTATTCTTATTGACAGATACAAAATCTTTAGAGGGGGCAGGTGGAAAAACAAAGATTCTACACCCACAAGAGGACCTTAATACCCAGAAATCATAATGTTGAACTAAATAAGTTCAGGATCTCTATATAAAAATGTCTCAAACAATTCATAAAAGTGGAAAATACGCGTGCTTCAGTGCCTACAAAAATCCAAGGTTTAAAAAATACAAAAAACCAACAAAATAAATCCTACCGTCAAATAGTTAAACAACCCAAATGTGTATAAAATGGAATTATCATAAGGAATTTCCAGGTATCACCAGCATATCCATCTGGGTTAAGCTACAAATATACACAAACATATAACTTTGGAGATTCCCAAATCTTCTAGAATCATCTGAATGGCTACACGAGAGCTGACACAAGTAGATTTACAGAAGAGCATAAATTTTGGCAAAACACTGCATAGTAGTTCAATTATCCTGCTTCAGGGAAATCTAATTTAATTGCTGGAATGCAATCACTTCCGATAAGGTTTGATACCAGCATCATTTATTGCTAGTAAATGTATCTTCACCAGATGTTCTTTCTACAACAGCTAAATAAAATCGATAGTTACCCACTTCAAACAGCAAACTATTTGTTGCTACTATAATTTGTAAACCATCTAGCCAGAGGTCAGTAACTTATTTTACCAAGAAAAATAAAGATTATAGCTTCTTTTAAAAAAAACACCCCATCCCCTAATATTTATTATTGCAGAGTTTGTTTTCTGTATGCACAGTTTCTGCTTGCTTAGTACTTCATTAGTATGTGGCCCACTTCTTACAGACTACTCTGCTGTGCCATTTCCTGGAGGATAAAATGAAGTCCAACATCTCACCTCATGGATGTTTGAATGAACTTTTCCAAAACTTGACATTTAAGGATATTGGGAAATTGCTGTAGTGGGTCGACTCCAGCTGAATGCCAGGCACCCACCAAAGCCTCTCTGTCACTCCTCTCTGCAACTGGACAGGACAGAGAAGATGTAACAGGGTTCATGGGTTGAGATAAGGACTGGGAGAGATCACTCACCAAATACCATCATGGGAAAAACAGACTTAAAATAGAGATATTAAGTGAATTTATTACTAAATAAATTATTATTAAATCAGAGCAGGATAACGAGAAGCAAAAACAGACCTTAAAAACACTTTCCCTCCACACCTCCCTCCTTCCCACCTCCAGCTCGTCCCCACCAGTGGCACAGGGAGACAGGGAATGGGGGTTGTGGTCAGTTCACTGCATGTTTCTGCTGCTGCTCAGGGAGAGGAGTCCTTCCCCTGCTACAGGGGGTCACTCTCACATGCAACAGTCCTCCCCAAACTGCTGCAAAGTGAGTCACTCTTCCATGGGGTGCAGTCCTTCAGGCACAGCCTGCTCCAGCTTGGGTCCCCCACAGCACACAAGTCCTGCCAGGAAACCTGCTCCGGTGTGGGTTCCTCTCTTCACAGGCCTGCAGGTCCCTGCCAGGACCCTGCTGCAGCCTGGGTCTCCCACGGGGTCACAGCCCTCTCTCAGGCATCCACCTGCTCTGGCCTGGGTCTCCTTCCCGGGCTGCAGGTGGATCTCTGCATCCCCGTGGGTCCCATGGGCTGCAGGGGCACAGCTGCCTCACCGTGGGCTGCACCTTGGGCTGCAGGGCAATCCAGCTCCAGTGCCTGGAGCACCTCCTGCCCCTCCTTCTGCACTGACCTTGGGGTCTGCAGAGTTGTTCCCCTCACATATTCTCACTCTGCTCTTCCCTGGTCACAATTACTTCTGTGCAATAACTTTTTCTTCCTCTCAAATCTGTTATCACAGAGGCGTTACCACCATCTCTAACTGGCCCAGCCCTGGCCAGCAGCAGGTCTGTCTCAGAGCCATCAGGGGTTGGCTCTGCTGGACATGGAGGAAGCTGCTGGCAGCTTCTCACAGGAGCCACCCCTGTAGCCCCCCTGCTACCAAAACCAGGCCATACAAACTCAATACACTCTAACATTTAAACAGTTCTATAAAGGCAGGTGAACACAGTTCCTCATTGTTCTAACTGTGCAAAGACAACCTTGAAGACAAACAATGTGCAGCTCCTGAAGTCTCCTAACTCTGCAGGTTTGAGAGATGAGGTATAACTAGAACTCGTGCAGACCACCCATGGCTGATGCCAAATGAGGCAGGTAGGACAGTCATTCTTATGCACTTGCAAGTTGTAATATTCTCTGTTATTTAAGCAAATAAGTACTTAGAGCTTCTGACTTGCAGCATGGTGACATTTGGAAGGTACAAGGGCAAGAAATGCAATACAATCCCAATACTGGAGTTATTTCTACTCTATAATTCACCGACAAATTCTAGCACAAGTAATTTTTATTTATGAAATTGCATAATAGACCCAAGTGGTTTTTTTAGATGTTAAGCCTATCTAGTGCAATCACACTGTAGTGAATGTATCTATTGTTAGCATTTGCACTGGGAATTTAAAACTGGAATAAATTTTTGTTACCTAGGGAAATTTATATATGCAAATTTAAGGAGCAAAAATCCCCAACCTATCAGTATTGAATTTTTCTTGTTTTCTATGTTAAAACTCCCTTAAAAGAATTAATCTTTTGGAGGGGCACAGTTTAGCAGATGTGCTTTTTTGAAAATAGACCTTGAAGCCTTGTAAGCCTGTAAAATTTGCAAATAGATGAGAACAAACCCTTAGTAAATGAGATAAGGTAATAAAGTATGTACTCTTTAACTAATTGTAGACATAACACCTAAAGATCTTGTGAAATAACTTCTGTTATGCCAGGTATTAATATAAATTAGCTCACCTGTGAGCATGGTCTCTTCTTAAAAGCTGAATAGATTTGCCATGACACAGCTTTAAAAACCTTTGGAGATACTCTGTGGATAATGATGAATATTAAATGAATTTGCATAACATTAAACTACATGAAAACATTTGACTCCTAGTTGTATTCTCTGTTTTGTTCCCACCAAATTTCATACATAAGGCAGGTATCTTCAGCTGAAATGTCAGAGCACACACCATAACCATCCTTTTCCTAAATAGTCACTGGCTTATCAGAAGTGAGGACTGTACTCTGCGAGTGAAATTTTCCAAAATTTCCAAATTTCCAAAATTTCCAAAAATAAACCCAAGTGAATCTGTGTGAATATGACACCTGTTCTTTGTCCAAGGATTCATAAAGCCTATTACCTCAAAACAAGAATGTGCTGCTGGGAGCAGAAGCAAGGAAGTCTAGAACTGGTGAATTTAAACATTTCCAATTCCAATGTACAGTGATGACTATTAGAAAGTCAACACCTCTCAATAGCTCCTACAAAGCTATTTTCTTCACAGTTTAAGAAAAACCTGGGCTATCTTACATAGCACTGTGTAGAAGCACCTGGCACTCTTGACTTCAATACAGTCTTCTCATGCACGGAAGAAAATTTCATTTGTCTCTCAGAGGGTTTTCTGATCTCAGCCATCAACATCATTTGATCTGACAGCAGACAAAACCTCTCTTCAAAACAAAATATTTTACCTACAGACAGTTATACCTGAGCCACGGATACGTGAGCTCACTTATGGTCTCTGGAGAAATGGAGGGCTGCATGCAGAGAACCATGGTAAGCACGGCAGCGCTACACAAATACCGGAGGATAAAGGGCGATTCCAACCCTGTGCTTCTGTGTCTCACAATAATCTTACTCCAGTTCCTATTTTCCTTTACAGAAGGGACCTATGCAGCATCCAGAAACTGAGGAGGTGTGGGAAAGCAGGGCACAAACAGGGTGCAAGGCTGTGAATCCCACCTATGAGAAATCCCACAAAGCAAGACTGGAACTGGAAATAATAAATCCGCTTCTCAAAAAGTGTGTTGCCTGTAATTCTCCAAGCTGATGGAGAGATTCATGAGCTCCAGTGAGACCCACAACCTGCACAAGATAACTTATCTCTGGTTGCAATTTAACCCAACTATAATAGCTCCCAGGCCCTCAATAAAAGTTTGACCTGAACTGGAGTTTCTCAAGTGCTTTATTGTATCCTGTGTTATAAAAGTTTTCTCCTTAAGGATATTTCCAGCATAAATCCTGCTTTTCTTTATCATGTCTGAACGTGTAGCAGCAGAAATAACAAATATGGATCAGGGAAACTCTGGAAAAGCATCTCTCAAGTTGTTTGGGGTTTGTCATCACCAGAATGAAACTAAGATATGTTGCTGGCAAAAAATTTTTCTTTCAGGAAATCTACTACCTTACCCCGTGTTAACAGGAACAGTTGGATTAGCAGGGAGCATTAATCAATCCCCACTAGTACTACATATGCTATTTCCTGAAAGGCAAGACATACCTTTTGGATAAGATTTTGCAAACACAGCTAGGATAGAGTACAGTGAAAGAGACAGGTACAAAAAGGTGTAAGGATTTTGTCTGACTGCAAAATGAGCCTTACTGCACCTCAGCTACTTTGACTGGATATCAGTTAACAAGAATATCCTTTTCCTTTAGATTTTCACCCAAGGACATGTTTGGTTTTGTGGCTTTTATAATGGACTTGAGATAATTTCCTACTTTGTAGTTTTTATACCTTTCAAATTCGAATTAATTTTTGCAGCGTCAATAGCCAAAATACCCAGGGTTCAATACAAATTGCCACAAGAGCCCATAGTGGGGCCACAGTGAACAATGATTTGGCAAACTTCTCCCCTACCAATCTTCTCAAGATAGGTCACTGGAATTTTACCTGATTCCCTAAGTCACTGAAAGGCTCTTTAGACCAGTAATTTACCAGAATGCATCCAAAATAAGTTGCATAAATTTTCTGCTTGCTGCTAGATCTAACCTGAAAGCAAAATTTGTTTCCAATTTCTGATTGCTGAAAATAGCCACAATTAAAACATAAACAATCAGAGAAATAAGAGTAGGGTTAGTTTTGGTTGATTGACTTTTTGTTTTTTTTTTTTTTAAACAGAAGGACAAAACTTGTAATAGTCTTCACAAACAATCCAGCAAAACTGAGAATGTCTATGCATATAATGACACTTGAAAATAGTTTTCTTAGTGCATCTTTATAGGAGTGATTCAGAATATCGACTCATTTGAGACTACTACATGTTGTTTTCTCTTTTAATTGCTAAACCCCAAGTCTTTAGAAATGATGGTTGCTTTAACATATGTAGATACCTATTAAGAATGATGTAGAAACTTATTAAGAATGATCTTTAAACTAATATGTTAACCACATTGTCCTTTTGCCTTCTGATATTCAATTATGCTCTCAAAATATCAGGAAAACCTCTTACAGCACAGAACTTGTTCCAGCAAGTTCTGGAAACCATCTTTGACAAAATGAGTTTTCACCATTATTCCTGTCAATGCTAAACAAACAAACACTATCTGGGGTCAACAGGCTGACCTGTAAACCAGAGGATCTTGGCTTGTGGTGTACAAACTACCCACTATCTGCAAAACAGCAGAAAGTATTTAAAAGGGCTGAGGAGAGGGGAGAGAGCACTTTAGAAGAAGAAATATTCCAACCCATTAAATGAAGGAAAAAATTTAAAAGAAGAGAAAATACAAATACTGGATGACTATTTAAAATTTAGTCTAATTTTTATCGACTGACTGTAAATGTGATAAGACATGTACACCACAGGCTACAGAAAGAACAGTTAATTATTCAGTCTTGCATGAGTGCAAGTGCAGCCTTGACCTTCTGAGGTTTTTCTGCAGGACTTATCTATTCAGGCAGCATAATCTTTATTATTGCTGAAGAGTTTAATATTTTCACATTGCTTTGATAACCAGTGGAGCATAAAAATGCAGGTATTCCACTAAGCTCTTTGTAGAACCACTTTTCAAAACAGAATAAGTTATCTTGGAAAGTTTTGTTTTGTAATTTAAGAGATCACAAAATTCTAAATATGCATTGGCCCACACACACACAAAAACACCCTGCTAAGACTGGTGTTTGCTTTTAGCCTATTTTGATCAAACCTAGTTGTGAGTATGTGTGTATTTTTGTCTGCCTCTCTCATCCAACTAAGTAACTCTTAAGCCAATTTCAGGAATGTTGAAGAGAGAGTAAAGGTCTTTGAAGTAGGTCTCAATATTCTGGATGTCAAATTTTCTACAAAATTACTGGAAACAGGTAGCTAGGTAGAGATGAAAGGCCAACCCTTGCCTGAACTGAGTTACAGTGTGACCTCAATTCATACTAAGCCTCAGGGTATTTAGAGGCTAGAGAATTGCTGAGTGTCCCAACATAAGAAAAGTTTCCATCTGCAGTCATATTTTTATTAAATGTGACACAAGAATGCTACCACAGGACTCCAAACCACTGAGAACCAGACCTCAGTACTGCCAATGCCCAAGAAAACAATTTTCCAGTTCTCTTCAAAAGTGTTAGACACCTGCATGAGTGAAAAAATCTCCCCAGAGAACAGCCCTTTCTCTGCCGTAGAAATCCATTGTCTTATCACTATACAAGCACTGTTTTGTCCCTGAATCCAAAGTCTGAGAACTTAAGTAGGATGTCACATCTCATACAAGGAGACTGAAAATCATCTAGATACTGGTATTCATGTTCATGTTCATGCATTGCACTTCCAGCTGCTTGGCTCTTATTATGACTCTGTGGAAAAGAGCTAAGATGAACTTAACAGCTTTTCTTATTTTTCTTTTTTCTCTCTAGTTTTTTACTATAAAGACATCTAAGGAAGATTTTAAGCCCAGCACAGATTACAGCTGCTCAAACTCATACCCAACTACCAGTAGCACCAGCTGCAATACAGACATATAATCCTCCTTCTCTCAGGAATGCCCTCCACACCAAAACAAAGAGCAAAACATGAATTTGACTTTTTGACTTTAAGAATATTGACTTTAAGAAACCTAGATAACCCAAAGTCTTTAGTCTATTTCTTCTTACAGAAACAGAAGACAAAAGTGCCTTGATTTTTTAACAAGTGCAGGTTTTACATTTTTTTTCTGTACTTCCTAATATTCCTGGCTAGTTAAGTAAAATGCAGCACAAAATAGAGCTTGTAAAAAAGACAGGACACATATGATGTTCTCAGAGAGGGCAGTTGCTGCAGAGCTGCTTGCAGAGGATATTGGATGTTTGAAAAGAGAAAAGGATTTTAGTAACTATTGTTTTTTCTTTATCTCTGATTATACTTGCACTTTTTTTAGAACTTGCTCTGCCTTCTCCTGTGCTGCAGCTCAGATGCTGACATGAGTAAGGAAACTATGCAGAGGTAAACCAGTCATTTGTTGTCTAGCATTCCTTGGGATATAAAGATCCCCTTCCTTTTGTCAGAATATAAGAACCACTACTTGAATGAACTATCTCAACAATGTTTCCAGTCTTTTTTTATTTTTATCAGTCATTTTCAAGTCTCCTGGAATATACCATTTCATTTTACAGTCTCCTGGAATATATTGTTTTGTTTAATACCTTATCAATTATCTGGATGAGGAGATTGAGTGCACCCTCAGTCATTTTGCAGCCAACACCAAGTTGGGCAGGATTTTTTACCTGCTTGAGGGTAGGAAGTCCCCCCAAAGGGATTTGGACAGGCTGGATCAGTGAGCTGAGGTATGAGGTTCACAAAGTCTAAGTGCCAGGTCCTCCACTTGGGTCACTTCACTCCCACGTAATTCTACAGGCTTCAGAAAGAATGGAAAGCAGCCCAATGGAAAAGGACCTGGGAGTGCTGGTTGACAGTTTCTGAACATGAGCCCAGGTGGGCAAGAAAGCCAATGGCATCCTGGCCTGTATCAGAAATAATGTGGCTAGCAGGACTAGGGAAAAGTGTGGTAGGCCACATCTTGAATCCTGTGTCCAGTTCTGGGCCCCTCTCTACAAGAAAGACATTGAGGTGCTGGAGCGTGTCCTGAGAAGGGCAACGGAGCAGTGGAAGGGTCTGGAGCACAAATCCTGTAAGGAACAGCTGGGGGAGCTGGGGGTGTTTAGCCTGGAGGCTGAGGGGCAGCCCTTATCACTTTCTACAACTCCCTGAAAGAAGATTGTAGCAGGTTGGAGGTTGGTGTCTTTGCTCAGGTAGGAAGTAATAGGACAAAGGGAAAGACACGCCTCAAGTTGTGCCACAAGGTTTAGAATGGATACTGGAAAAAGTCAAGCATTCAAATGGTCTGTCCAGGAAAGTGATTGAATCACCATCCCCAGAGATATTCCAAAGATGGGTAGGCATGGTGCTTTGGGGCATGGTTTAGTGGTGAACTTGGCAGTCCTGGCTTAACAGTTGGACATTATGGTCTTAAGGGTCTTTTCCAACCAGAATGCTTTTACGTGTACCAGTCAAGGAGCCAGCCCAAATGACACCTCTACACAGGCCTGGAACATAAGAGCACCTTGAGTTTTTCTCAAAGTACAATATTGCAAAATTGATCCTGCACCCTACTACGATCCTTTGACCTGCCCTCCATCCCCTGTTTTCCCCTATAGTCTTAGCATAAGAATCTACAAGGGAACTACAAGTCTGACTCCAGCTGTGCCCTGTGTAACAGAAGTAGTAATCCCATTATGAAGCTGTGATCACTGGCAGCAGTGAGCAGTGATTTGTCATTTTTATGTCACTAAAGGAGGGAAAAAAACCTAAAGAAAGAATATCTCCATAATATTAAAAAACGCGTGGTCTGCCCTACTGTCCTCACTTTGCCTTCCTAGCCTGGGGTCATTATGTATAAGCAACCATATATTTTAACTACCACTGAACAAGGGTGTTAGCATTATTAGCCTTTGAACTTCTTACCTGTGCTGGTTTGCTGGCAAACCTTTTGCTGCTTGTACTTTCTCATCACTATTATGCTGCCAGTGTTTAATAATGTTCAGTGAGATCCAGAGATATCAGTCAGCAGTGCTCAACAGCACTGAGCATAACGAGTGATTAACTCAGGGCACAGATCTTTTGGTAATGGAAGCTGTGTAAAAACTTAGGTAATTTGTTTATGGAAAGATGTTGACTTGGCAGTATGTGATTAAAGCACTCAACAACAACGAACCTCTGTGCACAAGTAACATCAGAGAAGTAATTAAAAGAAAGAAAACAACTGATTCTATTTGGTCAAAATGGAGCTTTTGGGACATTACTGCAATAAAAATCAGGAAGCCAAACAATCAATAGCTCTAGTAAAATATTTTTGAAAACTTTTGTCTTTCTGAGTAAGACAGTTTTAATCCCTTCTCACTGGGTGTCACTCTTGGGAAATTTAATTAGCTCTGGACAGCTGCCTAATGTTTACATGAAGTTTAACCGTGTTGGCTTCAACCAGAATTTCTATTAGTACTCCTTATTTGGCTTGCTTTTTTTAATATAGACTCACAACTTACAGCCTTCTCCCTATTGCAATTCTTTTTCCTCACTGAAAAAATTTCCTCCAAGGCCAATTCCCTTTGAGCATCTAGTTTCCCCTTCAGCTCTGTGGGAGGAGCAAGAATAACAAACACAGACTCAGTTTACTAAAGGAGTAACTTACTGTTCCATTCCCACCTCAAATTCCTTGTGCTTCCCTTGATATATATTGGTCACATGGACAGGACAAGGAAAAAGTAAGGATGAAAGGTAACATTTGGAAGCTGGCAATTAACAAGAAATTTATCATGCAGTATAAAGTAATGTGTCATAAGGCTACCTACCCCTTTTAAAAACTTGCCTACAAACTGAAAGAACAATAATATTGTATTAGTGCTATAATTAGCACAATAATTAGTGCTAAATGCTTATATTCTGCACACGGGTAGAGAAGGATTACATTGCACTAGGATTACAAAAAAGCCAGAAAATTCAGCAGTTAGATTTGTTAATTCTGAAAGGTACTATCGCAAAGTGAAGTAAATATCTAGTTGAGGGTTGATGTTTTGCCCTCTATTTAACAAATGGCCAAGATATATCAGCTTGCAAACCTATTTGGAACAAAGTGAAGGAGATACTGCAATTTCAGCATGGAACTCACCATGACTTGGGAGGAGGCCAGAAGAAGGTTCTCCAGGAAAGTGTGAGTCTTGAGTACACATCCATCCTAAAACAAGTCAGGCAAACAATAAAGTTACCATTTTTTTTCACATCTTTAATACACTTCCTAATTAAAGACTCTCTGAAAACCTAACAGGCTAGATTAGAACATTGCAATTTCATTTTCTTAAAAGATGCTTTAATTTAAATAATTACATAGGAAAAACAGAAGTCTCAACTCAAGGATAAGGCTGGTTATGACGTGATCTCCCCTATTCTTTGCCCAGTTGTTGAAGTTTTACCCCTACAGATAGAGGCAGGAAATCCATCATCTCACTTCACATCCCTTGTTGGACGTTACTAGAGCATGTTTAGTCTGGGACAGAAGTGTAGAAACAGGTTACCTGACTGCAGAGGTACACAGAGAAAGAAAGGATCAACAGAGCTTCTGGCTTTTCTGATAAAAGGACCATAACCAGAGAGGCAAGCTTATGAAGGCTTATCTGCATTTCTATTCTGGAACTAATGGCTTTAATTTAGTTGTTGAGGTTGGGGAAACTGAGTTCAGGACAGAAAATTCTCTACATCTGTGCCCTGCTTCTGATTTGGGAAACTGATTAGTGGTCTTGAAAGACAGCTAAGGCTATCACAGCTGCAGAATAAAAATAAAGTAAGCTAGTTAGGAGTTTTTATCTTCCAAAAAGGCAGGACAAATAATAGAGCTTCACCATACAACAGAAGATCTTTCACAGTGAAATACTGTCAGCTCACTTCTGTGGCAGCATGAACACAAACTGCAGGGTGTGGAACGAGTTGCAGTAAGCTGGTGAAAAAGGCAATTAGTGGGAGCAGAAAACTCCAGGCTATTTCCCTTCTTCCCACACATTATTTTAAAAAAGCACCACTGCATGACACATAACTCCCTTTGCTACCTACTTTAATCTATACTCAAGGAACATTAAGCAGGTAAGGCAGGGTAATGCTGCTCACCCAGCAGAAACTAAGTAAAGATGAACAGGGAAGATCCATTCATTGTCTCTTCCAAAAAAGAACCAGAGGATGTCAAAGAAAACTAGCAGGTGTCAATTTCAAAACACGTCTTGTTTGTCATGTAATGCCCACAGAATCTTCCTGGCACAGAATACTACTGACAAAAAAAAAAAAAAAAAAAAAAAAAAAAANAAAAAAAAAAAAAAAAGAAAAAATCCCCTGTGTTCAAAAAGTAATTTGGAAAAAAAAATAAAAAAAGAAAAAAGAAAAAAGAAGCTGGAAAATAAGAGAACCCCCATTTTTATGACATTAATGACACTTGGAAAACTCTGTTTTTTAGAGCTGAACTAAAAATTTTTAAATTACTATTTTAGCCAGAAAACACAGAAAAAACATTGCAGAAATAATGTTGGCAAACCTGCAGAAAAAATATTAGATGCCTGTAAAAAGGGAAGATGTTGGTTTTGTTCACTAATACATGAAATGCAGTATTGCATACTGACTTGTCTTTTGTGTTGTTTAGGCTTTATGATTAAACTGCTGAGACTTTACACATAGTCATATATTTAGCAAATATAGTAAACTGGGTGAAGACGTCAGCACGTAGACAGGAAAAGGAGTCAATCATATATCCAAGGATAAATTCTCAATTATATATAAAACAACATGCAGTGAGATCTTTTCATCTGGCTGAACTACAGTAACTGCTCTGCTAATCCCATCAAATTCCATTTTATGTACTTCACTGCAAAACACTTGGCCTCAGAAACAGTCTAAAAATCTGTTGGAGAAACAGTGACTCTGAAAGGCCATGCTTACATGCCACGTGTGCTTTTCTTCTCTAAAAACATTTGCCACAACCACGTGGATGGGCTGGCTACAGAAACCTACCTAGGATCTGCTTATGTTCTATTTTCACTTTGTTGTTGATGCTGTGCTTGTGTTCAGTCAAGATACAGTGGAGTTAGCCTAATTTCCTACAGAAGTAGCCACATTGTTACACCCTGGCAGTGTGTGTGCCTTGGCATGTTACACCAAAATTATAGAACAAGGAAAAGGGTTTAAAGATGGTCAGTTCCTACAGGTCTCTTGCAAGACAGAGCAGAGAAGAAAGAAGACTGGGATTAGAATTTTTGGAAGTTCACTCCTCCTTTTTTATCTTTTCAGGCAATTCTACAGGCAAACATGTCAACCCAGAGTTTGTCAATACTCTGCAGAGGAAAGCTAATGGGGAAAACAGGAAAATATTCTTGGTGCTTACAGAGACAGCAGAATACCTTTGCATATTTCAGTCAAAAACCTACATTTAATCAAGACACATAATATACGAAATTTCTTCATCCTGTTGCTTAGAGAATGTCTTGGGGATTTTTCCCCCAGAAAGTGAGTGCCGTGCTCTGTTTCTTCTGTTCCTTGTTCTCTTTTTTCCCCTACAGTAATAATCTTAGCCAGCTCCTTCCTTTGCTTTTCCATTGGATAGTGAACTGTTTGGCTTTCAGATGTATTTTGTATTCTGCTGAATGCTTTCTTCTCCACTGGGAAAGCATCCTAAACCTCTTAAAACTTTGTCACCTTTTCTTCTGAGGTGAAACACCACTGCATAAGATGAAGAACTTGGGATATTTTAGAATAAGCAAAGGATACTTTTGTCCCTGGTATTATTACAAATTGTATTTTTGCAGTATGTTATTTCCTCATACATTTACTTCACTCACTCTCTTAATGGCAATAAGATCACAACTACAAACTTGAATTTCATCCACTTGTCTTACCTGGGCTCTTCTTTCCTTGCAACTATCACTGTCTCTGACAAAACACTGGCTTGTATACCTGTGTACAGCTTAAAACTAATAAATGTTCCATTTACTTTCTGGGTAAGAGCTCATTTATCTTCTACTGAAATCTTGCCCACTGCTCTTGTGAAGATTTGCCTTTCATAAATGGTACTGGTGATGTCCTCTTACCCAAGCTGTTCATGGTTAGCCAGTGTTTGCAAATTTGTGGAAGTAAAGGTAACAGAGCAGAATGTTTGGATGCTTTCCAGAGTGTGTGGCTTTTTGTTCCTTGTCCCAGTCCAGACAGCTCTGCATGTTGTTTCTGTGAAATCAAGATTTTAAGCTTTACTTCCCTTTTCCCCCACATCTTTCTAGGCTTTTGCAGTGACCCCAATGTCAGAACATAGTTCTCCTCTCAGTTCTGCACTTGTGATTGCCTTTCCCTGTCAAAACCCCAGGCTTTCTTGAAGGTTAATTCTGGTTTCCTGAATTCTCTCTTTTGACATTTTCCCTTACAGCCAATCCCAGAACTGATCAGGATCTCACGTAGTCCCTTGCAAACTGGCAAATCATCTCTTTAGCCTCAAAAGAGAAACACACTTTTCTGTAGGGTCCTTTTCTTTGTCTACTCTGTTTAAAATCTGTCTCTCACATGGGTCACTTTTACCTCAAGTGCAGAACTCACTCCTCAAGTTTCTGTGATGTGGAATATCAATTAGTCATCTCTGAGTTAACCATAAGATACTATAAATACGAGTTATCTGTTGTCATAAGAATGAGGCTATATTCAGTTTGTTTTCTTTGTCGCTGGCTCCCACAACTCTTAGTACTATTTCAGCACATTCCCATCATCATCCTCATTTCCAGGTGATTCAGAGAGGCAGATTGCTAACAGTGGTTCCTTAGTTCAGTACTATCAGTGCTAAACAATCACAGAGAGCCAAGTAATTTATCAGAGAGCCATTTATTTCAGGGTGCAAGCTGTGACCTCTTAATTACACACATCTTCACTCCATGCAACTACCTCTTTACCACCAAAATGTCTTATAGGTATGATTATTACAGACATGGGAAAAACAAGGCAGTCCATGGAAGATTTGTGAGGAGAAAGAGGATTCATAAGGGACTACTTGAAAGAGAAAAACATGACAACAAAATTAGGTCCAGAAGGGAGCAATAACCTGAAAAAGGAGAGGAAAAAGTGTAAACGAGAGGCTCACTTAGTTTTGCTTCACAGCCCCCAAAGAACCATGGACCATTCAAGAAAAATGTCACAGGAATGTCTAAGTATTGCCCCTGCAACCTGCACCAGCTTAAGAGAAAAGAGGATTTTTTTTCCTTTAAAACCCAAGAAGCAGTATGAAGAGGCTCTTCACATCCCCTGGTCACCAGCACAAGTGTCAGCTGATAAACTTAATTTGACCTAATGATGTGAAATAAAAGTAATACTTTCTGTTACAGACCTTATAACTGCCAAAAATTAAGTCACTTGACTTATGTTCCCTATACTAGGTAATACCATTGCATTATTGAAAGAAAATTACTGAGACCAGCAAAAATATGAGGATTTTAATCCTCCTAAAAAAAGAACCCACATGATAATATGAACAGAGATTGCACTGAACTTTTGGTCTGGCTTTTGGATGTTATTTCTTGCTTTACCTCCTGTGTGTCTGATGGAGCATTGCCAGGTTTCCCAGATTTGTACAGCCAAGTGATTTGAGCCCCTGGGGTAGGAACGATTCAGCTTCCTGACAATGTCAAGCTTTTTTCTTTTCCTTGGTAGCCCTCATATGATGATTAATTTTATGTTCCCTGCTATTTCTCCAATAAACACAGCTATTAATTACATATATTTTAGTCTTAGGACCAAGCTTACTCTCTCTCCTCCCAGAATCATTCTACATTCACTAGCCTGTGTAATTTCCCTGCTCAGTTTGGCACCTGTATTTAGCAAACAATAAGCACAGGATGAGATGACCTTAAAACATGATTGAACTCAGCATGCAGCCCATAAGAAATATGGGTGCATGTGTGTACTGAGGGATTTCAAAAGCCTTGAAGTAGTTTGTTTAGATGAGGGCAGCATAAAGTCCTTGTTTTGAAAATAATTTTTTTCATTACTATTATCAATTCCAAGGAGCTCTTTGGTTTTCCACTTTTCAGTTGGGATCCTATTCATATGCACATTAATTTGATTTAAAGTTGACATAAAATGAAGGGAAAAGCTTGAACAGAATTCACATTCCCTTTATCTATGCACCAAAGATAAGAAGGAAGAAGTTGAACAAAATATTTCCTTTTGGAACAAAATAATTTCTATTTTTCTTCTCTCCAGCTGCCCTTCTTCTCAGATCCAGGGGTTTTGAGCAGTGCAGCACCAAATCAATGCCTCTCTTATTTACCCAGCATTACCCGATTGTGCCTCAACCTGGCTGCTTCCCAGTTTCCTTTGCCAGCCTGCCAGGGTGGGTCTGGTCCTGGGGAGTCCCCTCTCCTTTCCCAGGACAGCTGCAGAGTTCCTCTTGGACTGGATTTCCTGTGGTGAAGGGGAACAAGAGGGAAGGAACAGGACCCATTTTTTCCCCAGCAAAATGGAAGTAGGGCTGCTGGTAGCTGCCGACTTGAGCCTCCATTTGTCTGCCCATGTAAATGCCTCAGATTCTGAGAGAGCAGAGATGAACCTTCTGCTCGCTTCTTTGCAAGAGTCCTTCATCAGGCTTGTCCTCTCCAGGACACAGAGAGCGAGGGGAGATTGCATGGGGTGATACAAGCACCCCCATGGCTGACACTTCTGGCTAGGGAGCAGTCAGCTCACAAACTGAAACATTCAGTGCTGCACTTACAGACACAGCAAGGATTTTTACTTGCCAGTAGCGCTTCACTCCTCCAACTGCTCTGTGGACCAGCACAGTCAGTCACCCAACAGAGATACCCTATAAAGGTCAAGAAAAATTTCACTGCAAGACTTGGGGATATATTAAAGTGGCTGCTGATGGCAGAGTTTACTGAAGGGTGAACTGTCATTGGTACAGATTTCATGATACATGCTGAAAAAGCAACTTTTTAAAATGCACCTTTCATCCAGAAAAGGAGTTCCTACGACCTGAATTTAGAGATGACTTACACCCAAAGAGTTATGCTGCAAAACTGCTCAAAGTCTTCTGCACCAAGAATGTACCCATTTTCCAAACTGATTAATTGAGACAACAGCCAATTCCTTTGGATTATCCAGTTCAAGTTTTCACCAACTGGAGCTATTTAGCTGTGCTCTCAATTTTTTAAAACTAGCATGTGGAAAAGCATATAAAAAACTAACTACTCCCAAAGTCAACATTATTGTCCAAAATATGTTTTGTTTAGGAAATTTAATCAGGCTTTGTTCACAGCACATGGGAACAAATTTGCTCTTTCTGCAGTGCTGAGAGCTCCTTTGTGCTTAAAGTACAAAGAAGGAAGAATTTCAATCAAGTTGCAACTAGATAAGACATTTCTTGTGATGAGAAAACGTGACAGAATTTGGTGGATCATTGGATTTTAACATCACTACTTTTATGGAAAATGGCACATGGGGCTTTCATAACCATGAAGATTCAATGCTCATTTGAGCAATCACACCTCTCACAGCATGCTTGTTCCCTGACATTTATGCTGGTAGTCATCTCTCAGCAGCCCCCTCATTACAAATCTCTAATGCCACCTCTTGTGTCATTTAATTTTCCTGTGAAGGTCTTCTACTCACTGCCTTGCCACACTGTTTTGCTCCCAGTTTCTGATGAAACCACAGTCATGATAATATCAAACACAGCACAAAATGGCGACAGGGAAAGCATTTAGTCCTTCAAAATTCACTGAAATTTGCTGACCCACAGAGAAGGACATTTTGATAAAGTACATCCTCAGAAAAAAATACTTTTCCTCATGTGAATTGAGGACTTACACTTAGACAAATAAAAATCTTGACGTTGTATCTTGGAATATAAAATACTGTAATTCCCATTTCAGGATACAGAGGTTGAAAATATTCTGTAGATGAATACCAGTCCCTGCTAATACTTGACCCTTAGAGAGGTCATTAACTGGCAGTCTCTGAGTGAAACCAGGAGGCTGTAAGCAGTTTTTGGCACAGTTGATAGAAAGGACAACTTTCAGCTGTTGGCTGCTTTTTTCCCCTTTTCCCCAACTGATACTGTAATTGCAAGGAATTTTTTTTGAGAATGTGGGACTAATCAAAAGAGGGAAGCCATGAGGAGAATGGAAATGAGGAAGAACAATTTAGCAGCAGAAAATAGAAATCTCAAAGGGAATGCAAACAGATGGACTTCAGGGAAAAAAATTAAATTATATTTTAGGAGTATTACTGATGCCTGATGAGGAAAAGGGTTAATTAGCAGATAAGGGAAGAATTTTGCAAAACTGCTTTGGCTGAAGAATAGAAAACTTCAACAGAAGCAATTGAGAGATAAACAGACCACATCCCCCTCGAAAGGTGAAACAGCAAAGCCTCTGGAGATGTCAGGCACTGAGAGGCTCTTACTGTAGAGCTGATACCAGCAAACTGTCAGCCCGGGCAGCACGGCTTCTCTGCATGAAAAAGCCATTTCTGTAAGAGCTGTCTGAGGGATACAGAGAACAGAGCTGCCGCTGTAACAAGCTCAGCATGTTGTTTGCATTTTCTGGTAAAATCCATTAGCAAACTTTAAAAGTCAGAAGCAAAGACCTTTCCATCCTCCCTAACTGTATACGCCCGGTCTATCAGAAGATCACTTTTGTTGGCAAGGTGATGCACCAGACAAATCTGTTCACTGACTAAGGGTGTTTCCATCCCAAAACACCTTGATGATAATTCATGGGTCGTGTGGGTATTTGTGCTGGGGGCAACAGGGGCATAGGACCAACAAGTGAGAGGGATGCCACAGAGCAATTTCTTGTGTCCCTTTAGCCACAAATAACTTTCTGTGTGAAAGCCCTACAACATTCACCTTTACCTGCCCTGTAGGAGGGAAGAATCTTGAAGGAAAAAAGAATATACTGAAAACCAACAAAACCCGCCGCGGCCCCGCTTTCCGCCCGGAGCCTGCTGCTGTTCGACAAATTCCCGAGGCAGGGCGCACAGGTTGTTGCCAGGGTCCGGGAGAGCAGTCATTACGGCACTGAGCAGCAGCACCGCGGGAGGTTCGGGAGGATCCCGGCTCCCGGCTCCCGTTCCCGGCTCCCGGCTCCCGTTCCCGGCTCCCGTTCCCGGCTCCCGTTCCCGGCTCCCGGCTCCCGTTCCCGGCTCCCGTTCCCGGCTCCCGGCTCCCGGCTCCCGGCTCCCGGCTCCCGGCTCCCGTTCCCGGCTCCCCTCCCCCGGCGGCGGGCGGCAGCGGCCGGCAGGGGGCGCTCCGAGCACGCCTCCGCCGCAGCGCGGAGCCGGCGGCGCGCAGGGAGCCTGGGCGGAGGAGGGTCAGCAGCATCGCCCTCCTCCTCCGGCTTCTTGCAGGTCTGCTGGTCTTCCCACGGAAATAATAAGCTCCTCGATGAAACTGGCCGGCAGGACCTAAACCTAGGAAATAATGCAGGAAGGAAAACTAGAAAATCTGGCATCTAAATGTCGCATGGCAATTTTTTTAAGTAGAAAAGCAATAGCACAATATAATTTCATTAGTAACTGGAGATCAGAGGCGTTCCGGCTTGTTTCCGAGCGCTTCTTGGCTGCAGAAATGAAACATTTACAGAATTTATTAGCCTACTATTAAGTCTTGAATTCTGCAACAAACCCTTATTCTCTCCACCCTCTATCCAAGACCTGCCAAGAAATCCGTGTGTACACATCCAATGAGGCCCCAGAAACAAGTCCTTCTATTTTCTGTGAGCTTAATTTTTTTGCACGATGTGAGAGGTTGAACACACTGCTTGCCAGGTGTTGTAGACGATTTCCTGTTGTGTGTTATAAACACCACACCAATTCTGCTAAAGAGACTGCATTGCTTACTGTTTAACACCTTTCTTTTTCCTTTGTTAAACAGTATTTCCTGTTGCACAGTAATTTGGGTTCTCTCACAGATCTCATCACTCAATACTTAATCACTCAATACTGCACGAGCACACCATATTTTCTCTTTCATCTTCTCCCTTGAAGAGGTCTTACCCTCCATGCCTCCTGTACTGCCACTCACAGCTCACAAACCTGACTCTACCTCAGGCTCCTTCCATGCAACAAAGCCTGCATTTGCATCACTGCCCCTCTTCCTGCTGCTGGCTCCTCTCCTGCTGCCTGACCTTTCCAGGCAGGCACAGCTGGTCACCCTGATTTATTATTCCCTCACTAGCTGTGCTTGCTCGGGCATATGGGGTCCCACTACAGAGGGGAGGCCGTGACGCTAAACTTCAGCTGGAAGGGTGACATTTTGCAGAGGCCACGCACCTCAAAACATGGCACATCCCTCTGTTACCACCTGCTGCTGCATCCCTGTCTGAGCTGCTGGTTTGGTGATGCTTTCCTTCATGCAACCAGGCACAGCATTCTCATTTCTCTGAGACACCATTAGACACTTCCTTGTTTAAACTAATAGAGTAACTAGTTTGTGGATGACTAAGGGGCTACAAACTCTTCTTAACTGCCTCAGGAACCCTTTTTTGCTTCCTCAGGCATGAACTTTGAATGATTCCATTGAATGGAAGGAGATACTTAAAGGCTACTGAGTGTCTGTTTGAATGCCTCGTTGCACTGGAGATGTGAGCCTGTTCCAGCTGAGCAGGTGTACCACGTCATAGCTGTGCTAATGGGCACTTTTGGTAGCAGCCACAGAAAAATGCTGAGGCTGACCTGGCCTGGATGTACTCTAGGGCTCCAGCTGCAGCATTTTCACATGGCAAATGAAGACACTCATTTAAAAAGAAGCATCTATTTAGGGGTCAGAGACCAGTTTTCTGACTAAGACAATCTCTCCATTGTCTGTTCAGTATCTTTTCCCACCTGAAGAGAGTCCTCCGGAGAACAGAAAACCAAACTCCAAATAAACTAGAAAAGGTCCAAAAGACAAGATCTGCAAAGAAATATTTGATTAATTGGGTGGGTTTGATGTAGAGAAGAGAAAACAAGAAGAAAACTTCCAACTGTGTACCTTCTTTGACAGATTTAATCTTTCTTAAAAAAAAATTCCCAAGCAGCAACTCAGACCACGTCTCAGGCAGGTGTTGATCAGACATGATGTTGGTCATGCAGAGGACACCCTGATTCTCTACCTTATTCCCAAACTCCTTCCATCTTATGTACACATTAATACACAGAAACTTTAGATGTTCTACAGATGGTTCACTATTTTTCTCCTTGTCGACACTGTTACCATACTATTCTATCTGCTCTCTCAGTTTTAAGCCCATGTTCAGCTTGCTTTAAAGAGGAAGAAAATAACCTATTCTCCATGTCCCCGGTGAATCAAAAAGAACCAAGTAAATTGCAGTAATGCAGATGTAGGATAGGCAGTCTGAAAATCTTACTAATACTTATGGGTAGGAAAACAGGAGAATAGTTCACCCAAGCAAACTATGGAGTCTCCCGCCTCTGACGTGTTTCAGTGCAGCCTACAAAACAATCTGTCAGAACTGAGAGATCCTGCACATTGCCTTAGGCTTGGGATGATGCCTAGGAAAATCACAAGTACCCTGCGTGCTGTGTCTGCTGAAAGGCAAGGCAAGGAAGAAAACATCTTTGGCAGAAAGAAAGGGAAGTACTGCGTAAATGGTGCTATGGTCATGCTAAAGAGAAGAATTCAATTTACAGCACTGTCATTCTACTTATCAGGAACACTGAGTTTGCTTAAACGTACAATATCTAGCATAGTAATTCCCTAAATTTATAAATTAACTTTTTGAAATGCTAGTGCTTTCACATCTATGTCTGAAACTGATTTCCACCATGCTAGATATGACTAGAGCTCTATAGTAACTTTTATTTTACCTTTGTTTGATTTTTTTATAATGCATTTTTAAAGAAAAGAAATACTATATGCAATAATGAATTAAAGTAAAAGGAGAAAAAAAGCTATTGTAAATCAGGATATCATGTCTCTTTTTAACCATAAGAGATGAAAAGAAGTTAAGTGAGAGTGTAACAAACATAAAAAAATGAAAACATACAATAAAAACAAAAAAAGATCAATGAGACCTAAAATACATTTTTAAAATCTGTACAGCACTTTTAATAATTTCAGTTCTGATGTGACCTTTTGTTGCCTTCTATAAACACAAAATTCTGGATTAAAGTGTGATAGAATAATACTGAGGATATAAAGGAGAAGCAGCATTTTACACCAAATAATGGTGAGTGCGTTTCTACTGAGAAGCAGAGAATTATTCATCCTCTGTTTTGCTGCACCATGTGAAATTCAATCCAACCAGATGATCCCATCTGAACCTGGAACTAGTTTCTTCTAGATGACTATCTGTGCAAGTATCCAAATATGCCTCCAAAGTGCCTGAAGATAAAATACAAGTAATGGGAGGTGACTCTGAATTGCTTGGACTGTGAGTAAGCCAACTCTTCCTCAAAACTTATTTCCTGGAGAGATTCCAGACTTATTTTCAATTAAAACAAGAACGAAACAACTTTTGCTGTACTTGCTCTTCAGACACTCTTCTTCTTCCTCAAACTGCAGCTCTCGGGCATGTGACTTTATTTAAAAAAAAATGAAACACTTTTAGGCCATCTGCGTTTTTCTGCATAGCAAGCAGCCTTATGTAATCCTGTTCTGCTGACCTCTCTCCTGCTGCAAGGCCTGTCTGCGGAGCCATTGCGTTAGGAGGAAATGGCAAGAGGCCTTTTGGAATACTCTCTCCCCTTGCACCGTCATAAATCAGCCCAACTCCTACACTTCTGGGCACTGCATCCGTTGTTGTGTCTGACATAAGGCCACCCCCTCCCCCCCAGGCCCTAAAGCACATGTCCTGATCTTGCCTTCTCAGCAGAGGATTTGTGGGAGGGGATGAGAAATTCCAAAATACGAATTCCTTTGGAAATCAGCGTCATTCAGTGTTGGTGATGTGTCCCCTTGGCTTATCGGATGAACAGCCCATAGCACGTCATCCCAAACTTCACCACAATTAGTCATGAAGTTAATCCAGAACTGGGAGAAGGGCAGTGGCTGCATTGTTGGAAGGACAGCTAAATGAGAACATATGTGCTACTGAGAAACAGCTACAGTCCTCAGTCCTAACTACATTGTGAAACAAAGCTGACACAGCCTCAAAACTATTAATTTCCTGTCTTGGTGATAAATTTCAGTACCCTGCTTAAGAATTCTGAGGCTAGAACGAATTTCTCCATGCCTTCTTGACCCTCTTACCAGTTTTCTAAAGGAATATTTTATGGTTTGTTTAAGCTAAAATTGAGAATATATATGTATATATATAAAAGTTTTATTATACTGTAACACAGTGTATATCTGCCCTTGCTGCAGCATTTCCTTGGATATTCTTCAACAATGCCTGTGATCTAAGCACATGGCCTTTTAATTTGCAGCAGCAAAGCCAGAAAAAAAGCTTCTGTTCCTTAGTTTACCTATCTTTGAGACAAGCACATTAAAGGCCTTTCGCCTGAAAAATTATTCTGACTATTGAAGACTGGCCACTGCTTGGTTCCATTTGGGAAGGATATTAGTTCTTCATAGAGATGGAGACCCTACTCTTGTATGAGAGTTTGAACTACAGTCATGTTTTTGCCAAAAAGGCAGATAATTCCTTGCTGCTCTTTCTGATACATTTGTTCACTGACTTCAACCAGTGCACCACTTTTCATCATATACACTAACTCATTCAAGTATTGAAAAGCAGAGTTTTATTCTGTAAATAACAAACTGTTTGCAGACTTGAACTGTGTCTATAACACTTGGATGGAAAGCAACACCAGCTTGAAACATTAACAGTCATATATTATGCCATCTTGACTGTGGTCTTATTCCTATTGGTATTATATGGATAAAAAATAAATAAAGAAAAGTAACATTTCTCTGTCAGTGTAAGCAGCTGATTTTAAGCAACTGCCTGTAGAACAATGAGCAAAACAGAGAAAGCCAGAGCTCTTGGTACAGAATGATGGGTAGGTTTCCCACCAGAAATAGCCTCATTTTGGTACTGTTGAAAGGATTCTTAGGACTGCTCCAGCCAGGGCTCGAGGACAGCCAGCAGGGTGGTGGGCTGTACACTAGATGGCTCTATGCCAGAGCACCCTCAGGTTCTGGGGACAGTGAGGTTACTTTCTGTCACTTTCTACCCTTTGAGACACTGTTTCTATGTCCGCCACGCCTTCACTTCCAGCGGTTTGAAATTGCAACCAACAGGCCAATATTTAAACGCTTGGATGCCTGACCATTCTTTGTCCCTTTGACACTTCAAAGGGTAGCAGGAAATGTTTCCTTGCTGATTGATTACTCAGGAGGGAAATGTTCTGTAGGTGAGGATTGGGAACAAATTCCCCTTCACATGGGAAAAGTTAGAAGGAGGGTAAGAGGTCCTAGAGAAAGAACGATGGGGATAATAACTACCACAGGTTGCCCACACAGGTCACATCTACTCTTGCTTCACCTTCAGACTTACCAAAAAGTGGCACTTTGTGAGTTTGGCTTCACAACAAGGGGAAGATGGAGACCCAAATGCCCACAGGCTAAATTTAATAGGAATTCTCAAAATGCCATCTCAGTGTTTCCGTTTGCTGTCAGTAAACCCAAAAAGCAGCACTGCAGCCATCCTCTCTTTCTGTTTGCTAATCTTTGCTGGTAGGAATAAAAATAACAATTTTTGAAATAAAAGCTGAAGTTTAAACATAGCCATGAAACACTAGAATCATGAGCCTATAAATCAGGTTTTACACATTGTCTCTTAGGATGTACCTGCACAAAAAATACAAAGTACAGACTGCTGATCCAGCCTGTGTACCTGGAACAGTTAAGCTTTTCCCTGTTTCTCAGCCCATTCCAAATGGCATTTGCTATTTTTTCACAGCAAATTGCATCATCTGAAATAGAGGATATTTAAGTACCGCAATAACTTACATAGGAATATGGCCATTTCTCTTTGATGTGGAACCCTTCAGTTGAGTCTGGAGGCCTTCCTGATGATTCACTGCATCTCCAGTACAAAAACATGGGCTTTATAAAAGAAATTTTGAAAAAGAGTCAGTATTTTGTAAGAAGTCATGTTAGATAATAATAAAGATAATTTCTGAACATGAAATCTATTACTCTTCCTCAGGAGAATTATTGTGGATTGACAGCCTTATAATTAAAGCAGAATTTGATTTTACAACTAAAATACCATATTATCAACCACACAAAAGGAGAATCAACACTGAATTTTTAAGTTCACTCTTCCCATCTCTATTTCTGACTTTTTTGTGTGCCTACCACCACATCACTAACAGGCAAAGCACTAATGGCATTAACAAAATTATCTGGCAAAATAATGATTTTTCTGCTGGTATATATTACAAAGGCCTTTTCCTCAGAACGGGTTTTTGGACACACATTCTAGCATCTGTGATCTTATAGGTAATCATAGGATGGAAGTGCTTATCTGAGAGATGAGGTTTCTTTCTTTGTACTGTTAGGCAGCTGAAATGAATAATACCTTAATCCTTTGGCTACTTCATTTGTAACTGCTTGGTAATTGTGAAAGGGTACATTCCTGCTAAAGGATTAATTTAGTTCCTGCATGAGAATTCTCAGCACATACCACATATGCAGCAGCCCTTCTCAAAAGAAGGTGACTCAGTTTCATCTAACACATTAGGAATGTGCACCTTCTCTGCTTCTGATTAATTTCTGAGAACTGAGTACAAGCAAATAGCATTTCCACAGCCCTTGCTGATTCTAATAGTATTTCTTCTGAAACTGCAGGTGAAGGAATATTCATTTTCAGACTAGTGCCTATAATACCAAAGGTGAATAAAATTGCAGGTTTGCAAAAAGTGCCGGAGATAAATAAAATTATATGTTTACCTTAAAATAGGTCATCATTGCAGTTTTCCAGCCAAACCTCTCTGTGAAATCAGGTGAAAAATAGATGGTTTCCCAACACATATTTTCATTGCCTTTTTTTTTCAAGCCACTCAAAATCTCTGAAGATATATATGAAAGAGTAAAAGACTGTACAAATTGCTAACCCCCTTGATATTAGTCTGAAGGGAAGAGATACAAATAAACATAAGAAAAAGACATAAGAAGTTACCATTTTTCAAGATGCCCGAGGCTAACAAATTCTGGAAAGATGCAAAGTCATGTCACCAGGCAGAATATTGAACCAATTAGAAAATGACTCACCAAAATTTAATGGAAGCCTTGTTCAAATCTGCACTGAAATTTAAATATATAGTGGAAAAGTCACGTGCTGCCATTCATTGTGCAATGTTCTGTACTTACAGAATCCTCTAGGGCTGGCATGTCTGAGCCATAAGTAACATATTACTCCAGCTTTAGGCTGTACGACATCAGGAGCTAAAGACAGACAAATGCAGCAGAGTTCTGCTGAAAGTTGAAATAATTCTGTAAACTAAGTTTTTTTCTGAGCTTCAGGTTGTGACACTCTAGTTTCTGTTTGTGCATCTACCAATGCTTGACTGGCTCCTTGGAACTTTGAGGCAGTATATGTATTTATGAATAACATTTTGATGCATTTTTTAACTCAGCACCTCTATCATGTAGCATTCAGTTACAAGTGATAGTATAATAATTGACATTTTTATGATGTCAGCTAGTATTGACACTTCCATAAATCCTTGATTTCTGATACCAAGCTAATACACTCATGAAATGCCTAAAATAAATTTACTTATCTTAAACCCATGATGGTTAGATACTTGAATTTGCTGTTAAATCATCATATTTTATTTGCATGTGCTGCATATAAGGTTAGTAATACTTTTTCATTTGAGTAGACGTATTGGAGGTTGGTGCCAACAATTCAGAAGTAACTGATGTGTCTGCTTGCAAATTCACAGATTTCATATAGATCTTGTCTGTTATAATGTGACTCATTCTTCTGCCCATGATCATTTGTATGCAGTGACATTTGTGATTTAGTTTTACAAATCAAACTTAAAGCATCAATGCAGTTTAGTTTCTTTGACATGATAATTGGACAGTATGCTATTGAACGTTAGGGTCCGTTCCAATTCCCCTTCAGCTCAGTTCTCAGCAATGCAATCTATATTTATATTATGCCAAAAATTATTGATATTAACTGCCTCCATCTGTTGTACAATGAGATGCTGAGGAGGCAAACAGACTCATGGGTGATGCAAGGAGTGGAGCTCTTGGGACACGGGTTTGGATGTCAGCTCTTTCCTGTTCTGTTTAAATAACTTATATCATCTGTGTCTCAGATAACTGCCTGTAAAACAATATTAACTCTGTCTTATGTATAAAGGTAGAGAGAGGGACCACTCATCCTGCTGATTATACATACTGTCCAACACAGCAGGTCTCAATCTCACTTGGAGCTTCCAAGCATGGCTGGATATCAATACAGTGAAAGGCAATAGAGAATTCTGTATTGATTCACTCATTAAAACCTTTCAAATGTTTGTTACAAGAAGCCTGCCAAGAGGGACCAGAAGTGTTAGCCCAGACTCCGAAGTTCTTCCATATATTATTTTTTGCTATGGTATTTGCATCCTGCTTCCTGTTTGATGACAGTCTAGTCTCAAGAATTTCCTCTCCACAGCCCTGTTTTCAAAAAACAAGACTGGCCCATACACTTGCTGTCCATTATGTGACATGATACTGATTTCTGGGATCATCTTAGAGAGAGGAGCATTAAAAGAGATTTCTCCTTAAGGGGAATTGCTTAGGTTGGTTTGCTTTTTTTAGTTTGGGGTTTTTTGTTTTGTTTGGTTTGGTTAGTTTTGTTTGTTTTTTACCTGAGATAATTTCCTTTCTTGTTTATGTTAGGGTTTGTTTGGGGTTGGAAATGTGAGGGACAAAATTCATAAACATACTTTTTAGGCTAAATTTACAAGTGAAGTGGGTAAAGTCATCACTGAGAATGCAAATTTAATTCAAGGCCATAGAGGAATTTTTGAGTATATTAGTGTAACCTAAGGGATGAGTACAAACTTGACACATTTCTGGACATTTCCTCACCTCTGAATTTTGAAGAGTATGTTTTGCTACATTTCTCTTGACAAATACAGTTTCTTTTGATTTCTCCCAGCCTGCATTCCATATGGTGACACTAAATGCTGCATCCTGTCCTCAGCATCTGCAAAGTTGATGGGTGTTAAAGGAACATGCCACCTTCAGTCCTTGCTCCTCACTGTGCCAAAAAGAGCCCCACACCTACTAGTTTTCAAGACAGCAGAGGTGGCATGAGCTGGACTATCTGATAACAGGTCTGGTCAGAGGCATTCTGGGTGTGAAGACTTCTGGTCAGATGATGCTCAAGAGAAAATTTAAGTTTTTCAGTAACAGCAAAGAAATGCTGGTGTCCTGAATGTGACAATGTTTTTCTTCAAACAGCTAGCTCAAATATGGAGTCAAAAGTTTCATTTCCTCACTGGGAGACTCTTTGTGTTGGGTACATATATCTTGAATCACTAAATCCCTCAGCCTATAATTAATTAGCTCAAGTAGCTTTGATGTTTTCAGAGAGAGAAGCCTGGAGTGGAGATGCAAGGCTCAACACTCTCAGTAGCTTCAGGCCTCTTCTGGCAGGCAGGGGTTTAATAGCACTACACACTGCAGAACAGCTCAGCCAGGGCTGTACTTCAATTGTTACTTGCCTGATGTGGAAGGTGGAAGTTCTCTGAATGTGAGTGTTTGGGCATCTGATCAACTTTTGTAAATGTGAGGATGAGGTGGGGGAGATGTGACATGGAGAATTTGCCCCTTGTCAGAGAGGGCTTGAGTCAGAACTTCCCGTGCTTGTGGGACTGCTTCCACTTTGGTGTGTGAATGTTCCAGGTATTGCAGATTACAAACAGTAGCTGCTGAGATGAAAAGAAAACTATTGATTGAAGGGAGGGCGAGAACAGATGGAGGGCTCCTTCCTGGATAGAAAGAATTAAGAGAGAAAAAAAGAAGTAGTAGGGGCAAAGAGAGAAAAAAAAAGAAAAAAAATTGACAGAGCAGTATATCACAAATGTACCACAGAAAAGAGATTCTGTGTACTCCAAGGTTAGCAATGTCTGACTCTGCACTTCAGATCAGTTTTACTCAAACCATGTGTGCTGTTTGGTGTGTGCTTTACGTGTGTTCAATTACAGGGGTTATCTCTCCTCCATAGGGGTTATCAATCGGGGTTATCCAATCCTTCGGGTTAATTCTTCACTTAATCATCTACTGATACAGAGCAAATGCCAAATACTTTAAAGGAAATAGCAATAGTAGGAATCAGCCAATATCGTTCCTATTGTGCACTAGGATTGTTTTTTATAGTTGCTGCTGCGTAAATGTTTCCAAATTGGCTTGTGGCCCAGAGACAAGAGAAACACAGAACTTTTTCTCTGGTATCTTTGTCATGTTTATTTTCCTCCCTTATTTAAATGGGGATGTTCTTTTTACCCTAAGGTTACAAAGTAGCAGATGCTTTTCAAGCTCTCCAAGACTATAGTAAAAATCACACAACTTTTTAAAATAGGAAAATGCTATAAAAGCTAAATATTTCTAGGGTTTACATAAGAAATCATAGTCTAAATCAGATAACTCAAGAAGAACAGGATCACAAAACACTTAAAACTTAAAAAGATACCCTTGGAATACATGGTGATTTATCAAGTAAATTTGAGAAAACCGATCTGATTTTCAGTATTCCACAAAATTAAGAAAATGCTAAGCTTTTTTATCTAGTAAATAACTTGGTAAAAATATTCACTTATCTCTTGCTATTGTAACCAATATCTATTCAACTCAAGCTCTGATTTTAGATATGTTTCTCTTAATTATATTTTTTAGTTACATCTCCAGATGCTCAGTGACTGGATGCTTTTCCCACTGGCTACAACTACATCAGATGCCAACAACCAAGAGAATATTTTTCCTACAATGCTCACTGCCCTGAGGTTTGAACCTCTATAATTAAAAATGGTGGGAATCTTGCCAATGATTCCAAATGGTACAGAAGGACATCTACCATTGAAATCTGCATAAATGTTCCACCTCTAGTCAAAATATTCAATAACTTCACACAGCTTTTTGTGGTGTTTCCTGTAAACAGTTCTCTAAATTACAGCTTCTAGGGCTTTGTTGAACCAAACTGAAAGGAGAAACATTCAACAGAAGCAGGACAGCTAGAAAAATGCACAAACCATAGCAATGTTTTTTGGCTGTGTTGAATTATGCACATAAATTTGCAGACATACATATACCAGTTAATCAATCACCTCCAGTCAAAAATGTGAGGGTATCATAAATGATATTGTACCATCAGCCTGTGTTCAGGCAATTTCTTTTCACTCTATTATAACTTTTCATCTTGAGCCAATATTAAATTCCATTTGTCACAATAGGTGTCAGTAGCTATACCATTTTCAGTAGCATCTTCTAGATAAAACACCCCAATGTCTCTCTGCAGCACCATTAGCAGTATTGACTGCTCTATTTTCTCTCAATAGAAAGCCCCTCACAGATATCTTATTGTGGAAAAGGCATCCTCAGCAGGGCCAAACATCATTTGAGTGATGTTTGAAGGAGAAGACATTAAATACTTAGTAAGAGTTATGACCAAGGCTCTGTGCCATTTTCATTTAGGGACTTGGGTCATTAAAGGGACGTGCTTTTCCTTGTTGGTGATGTTTTATTGTCATTTAAGTGGGCTCCTGCCATCCAAAGGGATGGAAAGTTATTAATACTTTGGCTAAAAACCCCTCCAACAATTCCTCAATCAACTCTTAACAACAGAAGCACTGACAGAAGCAGTGAGGTGATCATAAGATGTAGGGAGAGGACAGCTGACTTTCTGTCATTTATCGTGTCTATTTTTGAGATGCCATGCTGGAACACAGGGTGTCCAGTTTGTGCCCAAGGGATTATCTCAGCTCATCATTTAGAGATAATGAAGGAATGCTCTTGTTCTCCTACTGTAAATGTAAGAAACATTAGCAAGTGCCAAGGAGTACAGTCTGGCTGTTAGAGCAAAAGACAAGGGGCAGCTGCTCTTTGCTTTACAGCTGCTTGTATTATTATCTCAGCTGAGTCATATTAAAGAAGGTAGGAGTGGAATGGTGGGCAGAGGTGGAGATCAGAACATCTATTTGTTCTTAATTAAGTATCCTCTTATTCTCCTTCCCAGTCTGCCAGTAACATTAAGGGAAAATAATGGCAATTGATATCTCACTGGAGAATTACCTGAACATTTTTGCTCTTGGAAGTCACTGCATACTGCTGTTAGTGGGTCTTTTTGGGTAAATTACTCAGCTCCTGACTAGAGTATGTGACAGAAAATGACTTTCTAGTACCTTCCACTATGCTGATTTTAGTCACGGAAAGGTTCTGTTGCACTGAAAGAACATTTGTATTGCTGCAATCAGGGAGAGAAAATGCATATGATATACCCTGACTTCAGTGTCCAGGCAGCTCACAAGCAGAGATTGCTTTCTGACCTCTGGGAGTAAAACTTCCTTAACAGAAAAAAACCAAAACTGATCTCAAAATAGAGAGTGACAAAAATTCAGATGGTGAGGGAAAACTGAAGAGGGGATTTTTTTAGCTATTGTGAAGTCATTATTCCTGTCTTGCACTGGCTAAACATGGAGTTTTGGGACCACATCTCTTCCAGTTTTTGATTGATTTTTGGCCAAATAACTAATTTATGTTGTTATGGCATTGCCACACGCAGATAAAACCAAGAAGCTGGGGCAAATAGAATATTCAATTTAAGTGCTGCAAATGGTTTGTTTACTTTCAAAACTATATAGTATTGCTTCTTCATAAAAACAGGTTAATCTCTCTCTATTTAATAAATTACTAAACTACTATCCTCTCAGGTGAGGCTAATCTCTGATTTAAGGGAATGCTTCTTTCCTTACAGACATGTCTATCTCTACAAAAAGTGGAAGTAACAAAAATGTTACATGGGAGCAGAGGGGAGCAGACCCACCCATACTCATGCAGGCGAGTCCTAAAAAGAAGCACAGTGGAAGAATAATCTTTGAAGTTCTTTTGTTAATGATCTTGAGCACTAAGTTGTTCTATTCATCAAACAGCTGCGTGCTACAACCAGGTACAATGCAACAAGCATGTGACTCTTAGCAGATATTATGCTAACATGAATTTTCTAAAGTATGTAAATTTAGATATGAACATTGAATGAGTCCCACCGGCAGCCAACAGTAAAAGCAGAGTCCTGCCAGAGTTTTCTTACCCTTCCCTGCCACTATTTCCAACTTTTGAGTTATATTTCTTCTGATTTCATGGAAAATTGACTGTATTGGGTGCAAGAAAAATTGCAAAACTATTCATTAAGAATACACAGAGATCATTTTTACTCTATCCATAAGATGACCCACGTCCTTTTTGAAGACTGAAGTTTAATGACTACAGCATGACTATAAGAGTTATTTCCAGCAGCTAGAGATGACATTTTTTTGTGACACATTTGATAGTTGATTTATGGACATATTTGCTTTCAGTGAGACAGATCTTCAGATCAGGCAGAACTGCATCAACTCACAGACTAACCTAGGACAAAACTCCCTTGCTGTGCTTTACAGCCACTTGTAGAATCACAGCACTGTGCAGTTAAGGATATGTGTTCCTGAAGCTTGTGGAACTTTGTCTACACTTAGATTTGAGCAGCACATTTTAAGCACTTGTCCACCATCTCTGCTAATGTGAGTTTGCATGGAGTTTGCAGGAGTTAGAGACACCTGCAAAGCTTGTTGTCTCAGCAGCTATTTTATAGGCCTTAGCTGAGCCTGAAAATTCCTCATTAGTCCCAGCTTCACCTTCTGCCTCTCAAAAATAAATAGTAAGTAATGAAGGGCAATAAAGACACATACCATGTGTGCTCCTCCTGTGTTTGCTCTGGGTTTCCTTCCAGGTCCCCTCCTTCCTGTCTTCTCTCATCCTCTCCTCATGTTCTCTGAAACTACATGACTGAAAAGGTCAAGTGTTATCTACTTCCTCAGTTTGTTGGAGGCTGTTTAAAAAGTTCCTTTCCAAAGCTCTGTAAAAATTCAGCCCCTTTCACATTCTTTTTCTTATTTCTCATGAAACCCAGATGACACTCAGGAAAGGAAGAAAATACTCTGACTTAATTTAAAAGTGTGCTGCTAATATTTCTTGCTCTGTGGAAAGGCAATCTCCCTCACCACACTGGGAAATGTCCAAACTAATAACTGTAATTAATAGCTAGAGTAATCACATCCCATGCAGCGGCAGCATGTGACCCCTCATAAGCATAAATATATTTTCCTTCTGGCACCTACCAAGAGAAAGAAATATTATTGTGCTGGCACAGGAAGCTCAGAGAGACCGAGCCACTGGACTTCAGGCCCTGAGGACAACCACAGCAGTCCCAGGGATCTGCTGCTGGCCTTGTGACACGCTGGGCTATGGCACCCCATGGCAGCCAAAGCCAAAGCCCTGCTCCACCCAGCTTGCAGCTTACTGGGCAGTACACCAGGTGAAGGAGTAATGGTTTTAAACTGAAGGAGGGTCAGTTTAGATTAGATACAAGAAGCTTTTCTACAATGAAGGTGGTAAAACACTGGAACAGGTTGCCCAGAGAGGTGGTAGATGCCCCATCCTTGGAGACATTCTGGATGAGACTCTGGGCACCCTGGTCTAGTTGAAGATGTTCCTGCTCATTGCAGGGTGGTTGGACCAGAGGGCCCTTAATCATCCATTTCAACTCAAACCATGGTCTCCCTCACCCCCTCTTCTTGCAAGAACAACACACAGTGCTGCAGGGTCTGTCTGCTTCCATAATTCATAGTAATTGGGACCATATCCACATGCAGTCCTTCCTCAGGGCATCTCCTGCCCCCAGGGATATGAACCACAGCATAGCCGCTGATGTTAGACCAAGGACGTGGATCACAAGCACCCAAAGATTGTGAAGATTAAAAGAAAACTATTTTTCTCCCTAAGAAGCAGACACTTTCTTGGTTCCTGACCAAACAGAGGGCATTTTATGCACCAGTGCCATAGTACAAGGGCAGTTGTGGAAAACAGCCTCAGGGAGGGTCCCTGAAGAACAGGAGAAATTCAACAACAAAGCAAACTATTCATTTAAAACAGTTACAAAGGCTGTGAAATTATGCTTTATCCTTCTTACACATCTCACTTAATAGAGAAACAGTCAGTCCAGATTAAGTCCAGCCTTATAAACACAAGGACACACAGGGTTCAGTTGTGTAAACATAAGCAATCCAAGCTTGATACTGCTCCCAATTAAGTGACTTGAGGGGTGAGAAACCAAACGAACAGAGGAACCAACTCAGAATGCAGAGCAGGAGCTGGTGCCCAGTCCTGTGCTCAGTGCTGTCATCGTGCAAAACAAAGTGCAGTTACATGGGATGTAATTAAATGAGACATCCTTTTGACCTGCTTTTTGTGAACGAGAACACATCAGCTCTATACTTGAAAAAAAGAATGGTGGTGTCATCTAGGTAGCTTGTTGACCTTTATACATGATCTGTTTATGACATGTCTGTACTTTCCCATCCTTCCTTGACTTTCCTTCTTCTATCACTGTGAAATGTTTTTGTTCATTTATTTATTTGCTTTCATCCATTTGTGGTATATATATTTTTTTTTCAGAAGTCAGTAGACTGAAAAATAAAAGCTGAGAAAAAAATTTTATCTACAACCCTCTTATGCAAAAGGTAGCCGTCTTCAAGGCTTTGCTTCCGTACAGACTTTTAGTTTTGTCAGAAGGTCCCTTTCCCATTTATTCATGCCAGTAATCTATGAAGAAGAAATCATGGCCTGATTTCTATTTTTAAAACCATGCATATTCTGGTCTAATGCTAAAGATTAAATAGAATCTAAATTGTTGATGTAATCTGTTGCTCTACATCATGACAAATCACCTTGTAGATATTGGACTATGAGCTGATATACATGTGTGCATATGAAGTGTGGCAAGAATTTGCACTATTTTAATGAAGTTCATGATGGATTTACTACAAGATTTTCATCTTTCATTCCAAAGGGCAATTTTTTTTTTTTTCTAATGTTTTATGTATTTTCCTGTATGAAGTATTTCCTATTTCTGGATGCAAGCTCAAGGTCATCAAATCCCCAGAGGCAGCAATGGAGCAAAAAAGCAAACACAAAGCCCTTTGCCATTCTTAAACCCACTTCTTTCTAGGTACAGGAAACACAAGTTTAACTGTTCACACTCAACCTATTTTAGGACAACAGGAATTATCTGTGTGCTGCGTCTGACTATATATTGGGGAAAGATATTCAAGTACCGGGAATAGATTTCTGGGAAACTGCAGGTTCAATTTTTCCTGATAGGAAAAAAAAGCCTTTCTGATACAGGGGGTTGAGTTAACTTCTTCATTTCCAGTCTGGAATTTTCCCAGCTCTTCTCTATTGTGTCTACACAACACTAAACTGCTGGGGCATTCTTGAGGCAGGATGGTTTCCTCTAAGAAAAATGGTATTACAGTCTATGGCAACTTCAAATCTGCAGTCTGTAAGCCCCTTTAATTTACCAGAGTTATGAAACCTGCTCCTCTGGGATGTTTTGTACCCTTTCACTTGTGTCAAAAGAAAAGGGGTTAATACTCTTTCCTTCAAACTTAGCATTGACTCAGTTGAGAGAGTAATCTCTGAACAGAAATGGTGCTCGCAGTCTCTATCGCATGGGGAAAACTTCAAATGAATAAAAACATATGAAATGAGAGATTTTGAGAAAATCTATAACCAGAGGAACATCTCTAATAACCTGTTTTGGCTCCTAAGGTATCTCTGGAGAGTTGGTTTAGACCAAGACCATTGGAAATATAGGGAAACTATTTCCCACAGGAAAAAGTAATAAAGAGAAATACAGTTGCTATTCCATTCTTTAGCTTGCAGAATAAAAAGTTTCAGATAAACAGACTTTTTCACATCCCCAAGGAAAGAAGAAGTCACAGATGCAGGCATGATGAGGTTTATACTTGTAAAAGCAAAAAATTTCAACTTGGTAACCTTCTGAGCAACAGGCTTATGCAGTCATATGCTGGAGCACATTGACATGCAGAAAGCATTGAAGAAAATATAAGCCTGTTTCCTCTGCTGACATATATACAAGTGTAAAAGGATGCCATGCACAATCTTCACAAGATACATGCCCTGTTTCTCAGAGCTTAGCCAAGAACACAGATCAAGCATAGCCTCAGAATGATAAATGGTGGCAAAAGGTGAAAATAATTTTATTCCTTACAACTGAAAACCAGTGATTTACAGCGTTATGCTTTGGATATGGAGCTAAGACACCTCCTATCAATCATTCAGAATAAAACTATCACTTTGGAGTGGCTGGAGACAGACAGACCTGCTGGAAGCATTGGCAAAGTTTCCTACATGAGAAGTTAGAAATTCAGGAGCACTAAGAGCCCTGAGCCCCTACAAACAGAATGACTGGTAATGAAGCCACCAGACAAATATTTGGCAGAGGTCAAAATTTTTGCCCAGTGTAGCAGAGGAGCTACACTGATTAGGGTCTCAGCTATTCATTCATTTTTTAAAAAATGGACAAAAACTGCATGGTGTCTTTTTATGTTTATTTACTTTCCAACGTGGTGTTACAAAATTTTAAACAGTGTAGGAACAATATGGGCCAAAATGACTTAATAGACTAGCTTCGAGTTTATAAGCTCATAAATACGTTCCAAAAATACATCAAATGAACCTAAATCACAACATTTTAATACTTGAATTTTAATGAAGTTTGAAAAATTTGCTGACTTCTTCACTTCCTACTTTCAATCCCTTAACTAGATCCTGTTTATAAGCACTATGTGATGCAAACAGAGGTGTAGAGCTGTGAAAAGCTGAGCTTTTTTAACAAAATACAAGGCCAATATTATATACTTGAAGTGTATACAAGAGTTACAGCAAGAAAAGCTGATGAGATGCTGAGTTGAGCTTGGGAAGGAAGTTGCACTGAGGGATGTTCTTACTTAATGAAAAATTCAAGGTATTCCAAGGCAGCTTACCCCTTAGTAAAGGAGAGATAAATAATGGCTTTCTTGACAACAATCCTACAAGCTCTGATTCCTCTAAAGCTGCTCCACTTCAAGACAGCTTTCAGGAGAGGAAAAACCAGGGCTTAGAAATTATTTAAGTAACAGTCCTGCCACAGACCCACAACTCCATCAGCTTCCATGCTAGCCAAGGATGAGGCTTACTTGGGAGTACACAGTAAGATGCACTAGCCACACCTTCCCTTCTGCCTCATAAAATGCAATAGGCTAGCCATAAATAGATACGCTTTATCCAAATGTGTGCACAGCTTTGAAGTGTAAACTACATTTCATTTTGGGGGTGGGGGTAAGAGAAGCATCAAATATGTTGGCTCGCCAACTGTAAATTAAAACAAAAGAAAAAAAACATCATTTGCTCCCCATGCACCTTCCCCAGAACTGTGAGATTTAGTACACCAAGATTTAACATCTCAGTTAGAAAAACAAGAAAGATACAGCAGAACATATGGCATGAAGAAAGTTTTAAACAGCAGAATTTGAAAATGGTTTGCAAGATGCTCCATAAATATTCCAACCCCAAACACAAGCTGTTTTGAAGCAGATTCTTGATGGAAGTTTATGCACACAATAAAATGATACTTTTCTTAGCTCACAAATGGCCTGTTCTGGTGACATTGAATGGCATGATGCAGAGTTAAGCTGCCTGTAGGAGGAGCTCAGAATCAGGCAGGTGCTGGCTTGGTCAGGCAGTGTAATTGTTTTTGTTTCTACTGGAAATAGTGGACAATATTCAGTGACAACAATGACTGTCATTGCATCTATCAGCCCTAAGGATAAGCTCTCAGGAAGAGTAAAATCAATGCATTTTACAAGCTGTATTTCTCCAGCATCCAGACATGTACTGCTGTCCATACGATTCTGGACCTACTTCAGCAGAAGCCATGATACATATTTTCAAATGAAGTCAATGAGAGACAGATGAAAATCAACCTCCAAGGCTTCTACTTAGGGTGGAAAATTATTTGTGTGTATCTACACTTAAGTTGACATCAGTTAACTGGAGTTTCCTATTAGGTATTTTAATAATATATTCACCAACACTTAACAACAACAAGAAGAGAGGAATTCACGTAAAACCCCGGACTATCCAAGGTCTTTGTGCTGAATGCCACTGAGAAGATTCGTTGACATATGAAATACTGCAGAATGCTAACAGGAAAGGAAACTTAGAGTCCTTTGGGGAACACTGTAAATTTTCATGTGAGTTGCCACAAATGTACCTACTGCTCACACAAATGAGATTTTCAATAAATTTTCATCTACTGATCCAAACCTAATCCACTTTCTTTGAATGAAGTGAAAACACAAGTGTGTGGCTGTGAGCTTCACAAACTGAAATCTCATCACAAAACCAGATTTTTCAGTCAAGCCAGGACTGTGATTCAAGAGAACATTTCCTCACTGAGTTCCCTAGTTTGGATCTGCTTTTGGGTGGTACTCAACACACAGCTCATAAAATTCAGCACAGTAGGTAACATACTGTTTTATTGTGAATGTTTTGTTTCACCTGCAAGGCATCTCTTAAATGCTAGTCTTTGAGGGACTCATTTGCTTTCATCTGCACAAGCCTCCAGCTGGTAGCCCTGCAGTAAAGCCACAACCTTCCTATTTCATGATTCTTACTTCAAATCCTTTTGTGCATTGGAGAGATACTGGCAGAAAAAAAGAATTGGACAAAGGTGTCTTGACAAGGACTCAGACAACCAAGGCTGTGATGTGCCTCTGAACTGCTTCTCCTCAATGTCTTGTAAAGCACGGATGCTTCTTCCTTGGGAAAAATAATACTGTACACTGGGATCATCTTTTTTAACCTAGGTCTAAAATATATAACATAGACTCTTATTTTAAAAGAAAGGATTCCAATGCCTTTGAAGATGACTATTCTCATTAGAAGTAATGGGCCATATTTACTATTATTCACTTGCAATATTGTAAAGGTAGTTGGAAGCCCTAGAGAATAGAAACCATTTGTGGGGACTAGGAGGGGAATGAACCAATGTAGATGACAGAACAGGTAAAATGGTGGAAGAGGGGAAATGGAGGGCAATTGTGGACGAAGATGCAGTCAAAAACTACTTTTAAAAATCCAAATGCTTATGCATAAATACTCATTCTGCAGAGTGCTGTCTCTGCCAACAAACATAATTTCTTACAGGAAGTGTGGGTGCTGCAGGATAAACCTAGAGCCCACAAGGTCCTCCTTGCACAATCAGAATCATCCATCTTTGTACAGAAGATTCAACTGGTAGATTGCATCAGGGTTGTAGACCGACATGGAGGTGGACAGACATGGAGACACACTGTCCTAGGTTTCAGACTCCAATCCCTCTCTGTACCAGCATCACAACACAAAATCTTTCCACAAGCCACCTGAGACCTATCTTGAGATCTGGTGGATACTTTAGATACTCTTATCTGGTGGATACTTTAGATCTGCCATTCCTATTGAAAGACTGTTTAAGGATTTGCTACTCCAAGGGTTAGATAACTCCTCTTCACTTTTAACCTTAATGCAATTACACGTGATTTATACATGCTTCTTCTCCCCCTCTCATGTAGTACTATATTTACTTAGGGTAATCAATCTCCTCTCATCCTTCATTAGATTAGCCAAGTCAATACTTATGGATTTCCATTCCCCATACTATTCAGGTAGCTTCCACTTGGTCAAGGTTTATTTAATCTTACCCAGCCATGCAGAGCACTGCACACAATATTCTAGATGAGACCTCAGCTGGGTCTCACACAATCGAATAAATTTTTCCTCTCTGTTGACAGTATCTTGAGACTGCCCCTGCTTTCACCCTTTTTTCTGCTCCCTCATGCTTGTGCTACATAATCATCCTGTGATTGAGCAGGCCTGTTTCTCCCTCATCATGCTGGTTTGAGCTCAGCTGATGGCAATCCTGTTGACAGCTGAGGGTTTTGCGCTGAATCTAAATGTGTCTGACCTTACACACTACCCTGGAGTGAGTATTCATCTTCATCCTATTTCTTTTCTTGTCCTCAAGGTCATCCAATTCTCGGAGTTCTGGACACTCCAGTCCTACATTTCACTGATGGCCCCTCTTTAGGCTCTGTCATCACTGCAGTCTATTTGCTCCTTCCTCATTTTGTGCCAGGTTTACTGGTGGAAACACTAAGCAGCATTGTTTAGAAACCTGTCTTTAAAAAACACTACTAATAGCATCCTTCTAGCTTAAATGTTTCCCTTGATAAACTGTGTCATCTCCCCACTAGAACAGATACTTTAGCAGTGTACAGCTCTTACAAAAATCTATGTCTTCCTCACTGGAATACTTAATTTCACGTTCTGCAATCTCTCAAATAATCTACTATGGGTTAAGCAATACTCTCTGAATTTCCTTTGCCTAAAATGCAGGCACATTACTGGAAAAAAAAAAAAAGTCAATGCCTAAATATTGGCAGTACTTTTGCTGTTCTCTGTTCAATCAAGCCCACTCTGACTTCATTCTGTGGTAGAAGATCCTTGTGCTGGACATCCATTTTTTCATATGCCAGTGCCTTCTAAGGTGAAAAGTCCCTGTGACCTGAAGTGAACTGAGACCACAAAATTTGGTTTTCATGTCTTAGTTGTGGATATTTCCATTCCCTTCTTTCCATTAGCCATCTTCTCTATCATTCATTCTTTTTCTCCCAAATTCAACTTCAAAGAAAATGAAGAAAAATATTTAACAGTATATCCTCTTTAATTCTATCCCCATCCTCATTTCACAGTGCTTCCATTTTTTTTCTTGTTCTTTTTTATTTACATGGTTGAAAAATCTTTCACAATTTGCTTAAATTTCCTGTCTCAGCTTGACTTTTGGCACTTATCATTTTACCTCTGCTCTTTCTGACCTCTCAAATGCAGTTTTAGCACTAGTTCTGACATATGTTCTCACTATGCTCTTACATATGGGTGATTTCTCTCTTCATCTAAATTCCTTACTTAATAAACACTAAAACTGATTGAATTCTAAAACTGCAGAGAAGTCATGAATATTTTCATAAATAAACCCACCACATTCAGATCATTATTATTTATGAAATCGGGGTATTTAATACTGAGAAGCATATGCTGATCAATAAATAAGAATGTCAGTCTTTCTTAAAAGATCAAGAAATACAAATATTTTGAATGAAAAATTATATAAACCTCTTTCTTCCCTGAAAATTAAAACTCTATGTTCCAAAGTATGGTTACAATACCTTAAAGTAAAAAAAAAAAAACCAAACCATCACACAGCTGCATCTAATAAAGATTTTCAATCATGCATTGCACAGTCAGTTTAAAAAAGCAAAGCTTCCAAATTTGAAGACATGAAATGGAGTGTATCTGAACTACTTACAAAATAGATAGTTGAATTTAACCCTTAAATGATAAAATGGGTGAGGAAAGAGTATAAATAAAATAAAAAATAAAAAAAAATTAGGGAGCATTCTGAGTAGATTAGGTGAAGGATTAATATGGTAACCTATGACATTTTCTATTATGTTTTCTTCAGAAAGTGGTACAGTGTCTGGTCTATGAAGACCTACTTTTCCTCATTGTCACCATCTATGCTTCAAAAATAATCAGGGGAATGAACCCTGACCAACCTTATTCTTTTTTCCCTCTGCATGGCAACTGTACCTTCAGGTTGCTTTCCAGTAAGTCAGTGTCAGTCATTCCTGTCCAGGGCAGAGGCTCATGGTGTGCAGCTGCTGATGGATTAGAAACAAGGCTACAAACCACAAAATCTCTGCCTCAGACCTGCACCTTGACTTCCCACTGAGCAACGTGATTCAACAGTTAGATGGGAGCTGGAAAAGAGATGTTGGCAAGAGGTTGTGCTTATCATGAAACATGGTAAGAGTGACTGGTGCAACAACAGCTTAGAGGATTAATTTGAAACAGAAGCTGCCCCCCTCAATGAGGGAATGATTTAGCATTAAACAAACAGTTGTCTTAGTTACTAATGTACTGCCCTTTCCCTCCTTTCACTTTGAACATAACCATCCCTGAACTCAGTTTTTCATCACCTTTTTTGTTTGCTTAACTGGTCTTCTTCAAGTGTCAGACAGCCAAATAGCTTGCAGTGAAATGTAAGTCTATTTCCTTTTATGAACTGCCCTAAAATGCAAAACGTATTCCAGAACCTTCTCCTCAGTTTATCAGGCTTTTGAGTACTAAAGGAAGATATTTTATATCTAAGCAGACAAGTCTATTTCTGATAGAAACAGGAATACCTTGTGCCATGTATTCATCAGCCCTACATGTCTTCAGCAGTCTTTCTGAATGTCACTTAAGAAATGCTCCATCCAGGATGAATAACTGTGCAGTGTTTCTCTTGATGTTTACCTGTTCCTGTGTAGAAGGTCAAACATACTGCACACGAGAACCCAACAACTTTAAAAAGAAGGAAGAATGGACTCACTGTACATGTTTAAAGTCTGCATCATGTATCTAACTTCTGTAGCAGAGTTTGATGCACAGTTAAGGAAAATAAAGGGATTATGCTCCTGCCTCTTAAATCTTGACGTAAGTTTTAGATGGAGCTAGAACAATGATGTTTACTCAGAGTCAGAAAGGATTCCTGTATGTCCAGTTTAGATATAAACAGAGAGAATAAACTTGCAAGTATCTTCAGAGTAAGTCCAGCCTCCTCTGGAGACAGCAAAATAAAGCAAAAAGCTATAAAGTAATCATTACATAAATAATGTATCTATTTACTTAAAAGTTCCAGGAGAAAATAATTGGAATATCCATACTTTTCCAAAACTGCTCCATCTTCTGTAGGATGGGTAGAATTTAGGTGTAGGCTATGTGTTTTCTCAGGTCTCGGAAAAACAAAAAATGTGGATATCATTGTTCTGAGGTCCCAAAAATCCCAACACACATTTTTTGCCTTGACTTTCATGAAGCAAGCTGAGAGCAGCTAAGTATTGAGCTTCTTTCCACATGGGGGCTGCCAAGACTGATGATCATGGGACTCCAGCTTCAGGTTCAGCCACACTAGAAATCCAGAACAGGCAAAACGCTTCCTGGTATCCAGCCTGTGGTCCGTGCTCCTGTTTCCCATGGCAATGGGAATATCTTTGAATGAGATTTAAGCCTGAATTTGCCTGGAATTATGCACCAAGGAATCCCATGAGGTCTGTCTATTCTGTCCCAATTACAAACTTGTGAATGTATACAGAAAGCAGGTGCACTTCTTCTGCGATCCATTAGGCTTCTCTGCAGCCTTGGCACATGCGCCATCCCTAATACAAAGAGATATAGTGTGAAATCTCAAACCAAACCCTTCTATTTCTATGATTTTAACTGCTGTTGCTATAGTCAGTGAAATATGCCCAGTGACACGGAGCAAAAAGATACAAAGCTGAAAGAAAAAACTCACAATTTGAGAAAAGAAATTCTCCCCACGCCTAGATATAGGTGATAGTTGATGTCTTGGGTTGGACGAGAAGGAAGGCAGGATGAGGTGTCTGAGTCAGAAGTAGGGCACTGAAGTTACAGTCCAATGATCTTTTCCATGTGGAAAATCCAGTGCTGTTAAATTGATGTTCTATGGACAGAAATTGATTCATTAGATTTTTCTGATGTTTCAGTAAGACTATACTCATCAATCTTTAGAACCATTTATAATCCCAGAGATATACAGTCAAATTTATCATGTTCTGGCATAGAAGACGCCCGTGTACAAGCTTCAAGAGGAGAAATTACCATTAAGAAATGGCTCCATCTAAAACTGCCAATATTTTCACTGTAACCAGTGGTGATGGAAAAGCAGATCAAGCAGATCTGTGTCAGATACTGTACAAGGAGCACGAGAGATTAAAAATTAGCCTGCATCTGATTTTCCTACTTTTTTTTTCCCCAATGTAGTCTCAATGTGTTTGAAGTACTTTAATGTTAGACCCTTATTTGAGAAAAAAGAAGACAAACAGGAAATAAATCACACACTCTGACATGAGGCTAAAATGACACTGAACACTACACACTCATGCTGCAGAGGTTAAGACTCAATTATTTAAGCACAGAGCTTGTAAAAAGACTCCACTACTGAAAAAATGCCTTTTTACTACTTACATGAATTGAGATTAATTATAATGCCCAGCTGACAGAATATTAGAATGAGTTGGAAAAAAAGATCAGATTCATTTCTTATGTGTTGAAGCTATTAGCTTGAAATAGTCTGTAATTGATTTTAGTCTGATGGTGAAAGCAGGGCTGCCATTTTTTAAAATGGATTGTGTAAATTTGGCCAGACAGTGTTAAGATGAGACCAGACTCTGAGAGGGTCAATCAAGGTAAGTTTCTCTGCTAGACAGTTACTCAGCCATTAAGGACAGCTTCATGCATGGAATTCCATCCCTCAGTTTCCTGAAATCCATTAGAGTTAAAACTGTGATCATGAGAAACAAAATCAGAAGGGTTGCAGCCTGACATAAAATTAGTACTGGAAAAGAAGACTGCTTCAATACTAGTAAATGGGCTTGATAGCTTTCAACTAGTATGTCTTGCAAAGAAGGGTATGTAACAGTTCCTCACACCATGAAAATTAATTTTTCCTACATGGCTGGTGGTAAAATTTCATATTATGAATCAGTGGCATTTTACCCATCTGTTTGTACTTAATGAGAACATGACATCCTGGATTTCATGTGAGCTCACTGAAATTAAGGGAGTATAGCTTTAACTAAACCCACAGGATCAGGATTTATTAACATGAAGAGGTTGTGAGGGGATTTTTTCATGAGGGATTTTGATATTTTGTTACCTCATTGCTTCCAGGACAGGAATGAAGATCAAGTGTTTCAAAATACTCAAAGGAAAATGTTCAATGACTAAAATATTCAGAGTCAATTGATTTCTATATTGTTATACTGTAATGTGATCCAGAAATAAATTACAAATCCCAGAGTAATTTCTGGGGAAAATCTAAACAGAGTCCTTATTATGAGAACACTGCAGTGATGTGTACCCAACTCAACAAATTTATTCGTTTTCATTAGAAGTTGCATTTTTGATGGAATTGTGTCCTAGTGGCTTTTTTGAGCCAACCTCTGTTATTATATATTTACAGAGAGACAACAAATGAAGACTGAGTATTTTTTGAGTGTTGAAATGCCAGTGATTTTGACAGATATGCAAGCACTGGAAGAGATATTTGGAACAGCTATTAATATCTGATTAACAAATAACTAGAATTAACAGCTGAGCTAATATGAATGCATATTCACATGTATCTATTTTTACACATTCACAGGATGTATTTGTGCAAGAGACAGAACAACAGCAAGTTAAAGGTTATTGATTTAAACAGACTATAAGTGAAGTAAGGCACTGCAGAGTAACCCTCCCCATCTCGAGGAGAAGGAGGAGGAGGAGGAGGTTAAGAAGAAACAACTTTTATTCCCTGTCACTCATAATGATTAAAGCTCTTTTCTCTAAAGCAGGCAATGCTGGCTGCCCTCACACAGACTCCTGGAATGAGAACAGCTGCTGTGAATAAGACAGGGTAAGATTTTTAGACCCTCAGGGAGGCATGTGCTAGGAAGCAGTATTATTAAACAGGGTGTATAATATAAAAGAAAAAGCTCTGGTAGGGTGGAGTTCTGCCAACAAGAAGGAGCAAGAAAGAGATTACTGGCAGTAGGGTGGAACAGGAACCCAGGCTATCAATAGAAATGGGAATGGGATATTAGAAGCCTGAAGAATTGGCTGGAGTTTCTCCAGACCTAACCCAGCATGCTTCACTGTCCTTAGACCTTCTGTAGGCAGTGGGGCAGTAAACATGCCAGCTGGAAATGCAGAAAGGATTGGACTCAAACACAGATATTGGCTTAAAGGAGGTTCTATAGCCATTTTCTTGGATAGCTGCTGTTCAGCTACATTCCTCTGTCATTTGTGAAAGCTTGCAGAGTCAGTCCCTGAGACAGTGATCTGTGCTTCTCCTTTGGTTTGTGTTGAAAAGAAAAACCAGCACCATCCTCTGCCTGCAATGTTTTGGAGACCAACAGTTGTACACTTCCACAGCTCTTTAAAAGGATGAATCTGTCCAGTGTGCTGTTATTGGTTCTTTTAATTCATCAAATATAAGTACAGCTCTCAGGGAGCTCCTGTAAGGCTCACATACAAAAAAATGTGAAGTGTAACCTACTAATATAACCACCACAATTCTCTTATTCATGCAATATCTGCTTTGAACAGTCTAAGGAGGTGATAAAGAAAAAGTAAGGCTTCACAAGACTCATCATTTTACCAATGCTCCATCTCTTTATTTCATCTTATGTCTTTCCAATTTAAAAATGAAGCTCAGATGTTCTGTCTAAACACAACAAAAGGAGGTAAGAATTCCTAATTATCAGTAGTGATACACAATCTAAAATAAGACCTGTAGCTCTGATATGCACTGCAAGGTGAATGCAGGTAACTGAATAATAAAATGGAAAGAGGGATAAAGAAGTCTAAGGAGAAAAAAACCCACAAAACCAGTAGTGCCAGCATAACTTTATATTCAGTTACAAGTCAGGATCATGTAATAAGCAATTATTTTCACTACACTCAAAATCCTCATGTTGAAGATTACTTCAGTACACGCTACAGAGTATTTAATAAAGAAAGGCTTGAAAGCCCACAGGGTATAAAAGCTCTTGTATGATTTGAAGAGACATGATAAACATGCTCATCAGGATTATTTTCACAAAAACCTAATTTTTTAAGCATATATGATGTGCCAAGTAAAAGCCTCTAATATCTTCCACATTTCTAAGAAAATCTGGCTGATGTTCATGTCCTCTGTATATTCATTAATCCAGTGTTTTAGGACAGGATGCAAAGGATATTGTAGCCATCTTCAAAGCTACAGTAATATAAAGGCTGTGTAGTTTTAATGGATGGTAAAGTTAGAGCTCAGACCTGCTCAAACATGATAAGCAGAACAACCAAAATACTGAACATAGCAAACAATTGTGCTTCTATTGACTGAAGACTATTGACTGTTTTTATCATTTTGTAAATTAGGCACCTTAAACACAAACATGTGGACAAAAATAAATTTTATTAACCGCAAGCATAGACATCACATCATGTATACCAACATTTAAACCCTGTGATCCTCAGGAAGGGTCTTTCTACAGCTTGAATTAAGCTTCAGGTTGTAACTCTACCTCACTCACACAGCCATGAGAGAGCAAATTGAAAGACACTATGCCAGATATAACAGAGCCACCCTGTAGAGGGGCAGTCATGAATTCTATTTCCTGGTATCAAAAAACAAGGCAAAAGCTAGAGAGAGACAAGATGGGCCAGGCTGGGGCACACCAGGAGAAATGTGATGCCATTCAGTACAGCTGAACTTCCCTGTGCCATCAACTAGATCCTCAGACATGAATTCCTTCTGTTTTCTTGAGAGCTTGGGCTTGCTCTGCTCAGGTGGCCAGAGAAAGTGCTCCAGCCCTTCATGGGCCTGGCAAGAATTAAGGAGGCTTATAAATAATAGGTATTTAGAGGTATAACAGGTTGCCTAACACGCCTCTCTGCTGTCACATGTGGCCAAGCACACCTATGCCAGTCCTGAAAGTTATTGTTCCAACAGGAGAACCCATACTGGACATTGAACACAGTCATCCAATGTGGGGACAAACAACCTCCCCATGGCCACATTCCTGTCAGAAGTCTTACTCTGGCAGCTTTTGCTGTTGCAGGGCAAAATTACTTTTCAGGTGGCTTGTGTGGATGAACACTACTGAGGAACTGATTGTTGTGATGTTTTTTTAATAACATTCAGCATATCCAAGATAGATATTTTATGAAATGGTGAGCATGCATTTTATTGTGTTTCCAGCCTTTCCTCTGCTACCATGAGGGTTGGAAACTGCTTGCACTTTCTAACAGCAAGCAGAATGAAATTTAGTGTATTTGCAAGTGTACCTGCTCATGATTCCCTCTCCTGCATTTTGCCTTTTACAAGTAGTATATTACTTCAGTACAAGACAAGACAAAACCAAATCAGACATCATTTCAACTATATGCAAGCAGTATGTTAAACTAAAGCAAAGAACATTGCTACTGTTTCAATAAGAAATTAATGAAGGCCCTCAGTTATTTTTGTGGAAACTAGGCACCAGAAAATCACCAGAGTTATTTTCTTTCTTTAAAACAAATGAAATATACTATTTTTTCCTGAATATTCTGCTAGCTTCTTGGGCAGGAAAAAATATCCTGTCCCACAGAAATTAGGCAGCATTTCATATTGTGAGACAAGGACAAGGTCTACACTGACTGTGAACCAGCTTGTGTATGTAATCACTTCTGGTGGTCTACTGGTCTGCTTATACTGCTTTGGATGAGGAACTTGCTACTCAGCCCTACTCAGGTACTACTCTTTCCTGTGTAAGCTAAAAGCTGGTCAATGCTGAGGTAAAAACAGTCCTGTGGATTTTGAACTCAAACTTATACAACAGAGAGAGCAAAATGAGTCCTTATACTGAGGCAGCCACTTCTTGCATGGTCAGGTAAAAACCTAGGTGTGGGTTAAGACCCTTGTGTGCCTTTCCTGGCAGGAGCAGGAAACATGCTTAATGCAAAAGGAAAACATGGAAAATGGCAGGTTTTGGAAAATCCTCCATCTGCCTTTTCAAATGGTTCCAGCTTCTCATTCATCTTAAACATAATTCTGAGCTGTGTTTCAACAGCATTGTTTAAACAAATTGTCTTAGGGAGTAGACATCCACTTTCCCAACCTCTGTTTGATGCCCTGCAGAGAAAATAGTGCAATGCTACTGCCAGTTCAGAAGAAGCAATGCCATAAAAGAAATAATGCACACTCTTAATCTCCCAAACATCCTGTTTTTCTGCAGCTATTTAAAATTTTAATATAAGCTGCAGAAAAAGCCCTGTACGTGTGGCTTGCTTTCCTGTGATCTCACCAGGTCCCTCTCATTGTAATCACAGAAAAAACTACATTCAGTGAATTTCAGTTTCTCAGCCCCCACATGGGAATCTATATTAATATGCAGCAGCAAAATGGCAAAGCACAGAATTCTATTTATCCAGGGGTGTTTGGCTGGAAGAAGGAGCTAAGTTTGATAATGAACTCCTGAGCCTGGTTCTTTACAGAGTGCACACTACATGCCAGCCTCAATATATGACCAAAACTGTTTGAACTGGAAAATTCAGTCCATTTGTCCTTTGTACTGCAACCAGTGATGACTAACATATAATTGAATAAAAAATGCAGTGTGATGCAGTCATAGCTGGAAATCTGTGCCCTGTGATGAGCACAGACTGATGGGTACTCAGGAGAAAGGGAAAAAACTGTTAAAGAGATGGCACAATTGTCTTAGACAGACTGGGAAAGCTAAGTGGCACTTGGCTAGGCTAGCATGGAACAGGGACAAGTTTATTGAAAGCTCTCCCTTGAACTCCCCACTGTAAAAGGCCTTTGCTGGGAGGGTGTCTCAGGGCAGCAATGCTCCAGAGGTAGTTCCAGTCAGAGTATGTGTGGATCTTATTTCACAGAGACACCAACAGATTTACCAGCAGCAGTGTAAATTGATTTCTTCAGTAGTACTGTGAGAGAGAAAACATACCTAAGGAACATGCTGAGGGTCTGAAACTTAATGACATCCTTAAATTATCCAGGTCCAATTGATGAAATCTGCAAGAGCTCACTCAAACATCCAAGACATTGTTTGCCACTGTGACTGAAACACTTACAGAAAAAATAAAATTAACTTTCATGGATCTTCCAATGCCCAAACACAAATAGTATTGGAGTTACTAAAAAATTTTCATGCTTCTGAAGAGGCTGCTATTTGTTATTTTGCACAGAAGGGAAGAAGGCAGATGTCATCCAGGACAAGTGCTGTAACCAAATACTATAGTATTTAGGAAAAAAGAGATTATAAATTTACAAGTAAATGACAGAACACCAACTACCTTAGGGTAACAAGTACAAAGCAGAAGAGATCAATTCTACATAAGGGAATTAGAGAGGCTAATTTACAACAGTAATTAGGTCTGAGAACAAATGCAATACACCTGAACTCCAAGCAAGGACAAGCCCTACCCAAGATACCTTCAGGTAAGGTTTCACAGACTGCTGACCTGTGAAGGGAGCAAAGAGGTGCCCAGCTTATGCTCCAGTCAGTCTCTAGAAGACCCAGCCTGGCTTTAAAAAAAAAAAAAAACGGACCAAAACCACGGGTTCAGCCATTCTGGACATCCATCTGAGCATCACCCTGTTTCTGAGGTGTCATAAAGAAACAGGGTTGGCCAATACCAGAATTTAATAATAGCCTTTTTCTGTCAGCGTCTAGTCACATGGATAAATGTCTAAAGCAATTCAGGAATAAACTTTCTCTTAACAAGGCAGTATTTATCCCTTCAATACTATCATTTAAAACAAAGTACATAGCTTACAGAGCACAAAGTAGGCATAAAGAGTCACCAAAATAGAAAAAAAATCATCGTGGGGAAGGGGCTTTGCCCTGGGTTTTACACAATCCCTATCTGTCAGGCCACATAATCTGATGCTAATGGTATGTCTGCTACATAAATCAATATATACACCACTCTGTAAGGGCCAGCTGTCATTGTGGGGCAGGTACACTGGGACAACAGGATGCATAACAGGATTTGAGGCAGGGCTCGTGGCACTGTGCGAGAGACTGGCTACTACTCTTCCTTCAATATCTGAGACAAAATGACTTTTCAAAGGTTACATGGTGGCAAGACAGCACTTGTGTTTAAGGACTGTCTCTCTGATCACCTTTGGATTTATTTCCCCCTCCTTCTATCTCTACCTTTACACATTTACAAGTTCTCTCACCTGATAGCTTGCCAAGTGCAATAAATAAGGATTCCTTGCTTGCCTTTTCTGTGTGCCGCTCAGCTCTGACTAGTAGATATCATTTCCCCTCCCTTTCCCCAACTTCACATCCCTCTTTCTCAGTTATGGTGCCTTTATACACGATGTCCTATTTGTAAGTTTTCATCTTCAATGTCTTACTAGAAGACAAAGAAATTTCTCACTTAATTTCTTTTTTGACAGTTCTTTCCCATCTTTCACTACGAGATCTTCACCTTTATCGCTGTTTCAATTCCTGTTTGCTTGCCACTGGACAGATTCCTGCATTCAGTCAGTTAATATTGACTGACATCTGCAGAGCAGATAATCTTTATTTTTGAAGCATGTATATATTATGCATAACTCATTCCACATAATTATACAGAGTGCTCTCATTTCTGGAAATGACTGCTCTTCGTGTTCTGTGTGGAAGTAATAAGATACATTACAACAAGTTTCACTGGCTGCAGAAACAGCACCATATACAATGCACTGATAAACTTACAAGAAATCCATCTCAAGTGATTTCTCATTTAAGTCACTGGGAAACAAGATATGAAGACAGGAAAAGCTTGTTTCAGCACAGTGCCCACTGATCTTTCTCCATTATGAATGGAGGATTTTGCACTGTCTAGATCTATCATCTCCTTTTCCCTGTATTTCTTAACCTGCCCCCTCCAGTTGCCTGTCCAGCTTTGACCATTCAGTTGCCTATATGTCTTAGTCTTATCTCATATACCATTTTCCATGTTCTCACTATAAAGGGAACAACCTCTACAACATGATCCCTAAGAATATTCCCTAGGCTTTCTCCAGTAAAAAAGTCTGCAGGAAAAATTATCTTAGAAATTATTCAGCTGGTGAGCTATTGTTTTGCTTTGATGTTTTTAAAAAATAAATAGCAGAATTAAAACGAGCTGTGACTTATGCCCTCCACGTGCAGGCTGCCTGCCAGAAGAAGGTTCAGCAGAAAGGTGTCGGGGCATCCTCGTCCTGTGGGCTCAGGGGCACACGGGAGGCCGTGCACGTGGACACCCAGCTGGGCACAGGCACAGCATGTGCCACACCGTGGGGCTGCAGCTGTCTCATGCCGTGCTGACATGCCCCCAAGCCTTCTCACATTGCTGGAGCAGCTCACAGCTCCGAGCCTCTGGCTGGTTGCACGCCTGGCTCTCAGCTTGGACACCCTCTGCTAACAGCCTTGCCTTCCTCTTCCAGAGGAACGTACTGGGATGCCTCAGTTCCCCAACAGCAATGCTACTGTCTGGAGGGGACAATGTTGACAATCTGAAATTGTGACAGCTCCATTCCTTCTCACTGCTAAAATTGTTTTGATCCTGCATCTATCTGGGGCTCTTACTGACAGTGCACTTGTATCACAATAACGCTGCCAGACATTTTGCAATGTCAAACAAGCAAGAAGTCCAGAAGCATTACTAAGCAAATTGCACAAACCATGGAAATCCTTCTTTTCACCAAGTGCCAGGAGCTTTCTTCTGGCTGACCCTAGCTTTGCACCAGGTAACCCAACATTTAGTTCACAGAGCCATCCAAATGATTTTTTTCATCAATCTCTAGTCTGATTTGGGACTACAACTGCTATAAATCCCCAGTCCTATCTTAAGAGCATATTGTCACCCATTGCTTCTGTTCTCTTGCACCCTTGACCTGCAAATATGATGATATTATCTTTTCCTCTAATGCCACCGCCAATCCCTAAAGTGCCCATGACTCCTCATTCTTTACACATGCAGCCCAGGCGTATCTACAAACAAATCAAACACAAAAGTGCTTTGTTTTGAAAGCTGTGTTTGTCCTGCAAACTGTAGTTTTTCAAGTGAGCACACCATAGAGATCATTCTCTGTCAGAATCAAGACCCATAATGCCTCAGCACAAAACACAACATCTCTGCTGTTACAGCTTGATGCAATGCCTTATTCAGCCAAGCAATCACATGGAAAAGTTAGTAAAAGGCTTTGCTGAAGACAACTCGCTTGCCATCCACGTCTTAATGAAACAAATTCACCAAACTGCAGTCAAATGCATCCTCAATCTTGCTGCTTTCCTCAGTACTTCCACAATTTATTACCTATGACAATTCACCCTAACCTACCCTTAACTGGAACTCTGAGAGTAGACACCATAGAATACCATATGGGAAAGAATCCACAAGGTGATATAAATACCACATTTAATATACATTTTTACTTGAGCAAGACTTGGCCTCTCATCTCTCCATCAGTTTCTCTAGAGCTGACCAACATAAAAATAAAGGAAATGCATAGCAGAGAACCCTCACACAGCATTCTGCAGAGGAGGCAGGAAAGTGTCAAAGGAAAGAGTAACACATTTGCCTAGAACATCATTTAGGGAATGACATACTGATATATTTGGATAGCAACTAATATCACACTTCATATAACTTCATCCTTACTATTCCCAGGAAATAAACAGATTTTCTGTAGTATTTCTACTGGTATAAAATAAACCATTTTTCATGTAGTCCTCGAGGATCTAATAGGAGAAGGAGTGTGATGACAAAATTCTCCAAAAACTGACTTGTAACACCAGTAGAAACGATGAGAGTTACTCAACAAGCTTCCTGGTTAAACAAGACTTCCCTTTCAAAGTATCTTCTAAGCATTGCTTTCTTCATTCTTAGTCAGCACAGATACCACAGATCCCTAAAAAGCAGCAGAAACAAATCAGAAATATTTCAGGGTTTTTTTCTGTTCTTTATAAAGGTCTCACCCCAGCCAGCTGTGTCCTCATCCACAGAACAGCTCCTTTGCTCCCATTTCTCTCCAGAGACCCACATGGACTCAAGCCAAAGCACAGATCCTCCTGCTACCTTCTCCTCCCCCACCACAGAGAAAGCTAATCGACCTTTTCAGCCTTGTTTCTCTTTCAGCTCCACTGCCTTACCAGAATGCACTGGCTATTAGCCCATTTCCCCGTAGCCACAGCTTTATCTAGTGAACCTTCTCTATTTGAATGCTTCAGGCATCCATTTACTGAGAGACCTGGGGACATCCCTTCAGTCCAGACTCCAACTGCTGCGCGCTACCTCCGAGTCAGTAGCGGCTGAAATGTGCAATTTGTAGCTCTAAACCGTGAAGGGCATCAGCAGCAAGTGCAGTGCTAAATTGTAGCCCTGAAAGAATATGGTGCCCAGTCACAGGTTTTGGGGCTAAATATCAGAGATTACGTCACTTTGATCACCTCCTTCGAAGTGCTGCATCTCTGCTAGATGCTATCAGAGAACGTGTCCACTCAAAGCATCTGGAAACTCATCACTTTTCACATGGGAATCTCCACTCATTCAGCGAGAGGAGGGTTGGTTGGTCCAGAGGTTATGGTGCTGGCTGCCAGCAGGTGCTGTTAGGAAGCACCCTGAGAAACCCTGGGTAAGTCAGTGGTCTGCACAGGTCTGATATCCCTGCCTCTAAATGGGATAAGATACCTGCCTCACAGCTGGGACATGAATTGGAGCTGGGTTCATTCTCCTCAATTTACTAATCAAAAAGTGCAAGCAAGATCAGCTTAGTTGTGATCTATAAATATCCTGATCTTTACACTGGGTGCTCAGAAAGAACAGGAATTTTCATATTAAAAAATTCACATGTACCCAGTACCAGAGGGGAGGAATTAATTTGTGTTCTGTGTTTACACAATGCTTAACACAACTGCCAAAACCTAAATGCAAATAAATTAAATGGATGAATGAAAATTAATACTCTAGAGAAATATACAAAACTTAAATAATAGATAGTTTCAGACCACAGGAAACCACTGAGGACCTTTCCCTAATGCCCTCCTTCCCAAAGACGATAATTCTATTAATTTTTCTATAAAAAGAGAAAGAGAGAGAGAGAGGAAATCAAATCTAAATATAGCAGAACTCGTTGCAAGTCACACATATTTGGCTATTTCCTCCAATAAGAAGCATCTCAAATTTCTCTTTAAATGGGTCAGGAGTGTGTTGGCTGCACCTGAAACTTTCAGCGACTATGAAAGCTTTAAAATCTGTTGTTAATCTTTAAAGAGAACTCGTGCAAAGTTAATTTGTACTCTTGAATTGTCTTGTCTAAATTATTACTTAGTATTAAATATTTGAAGTGAAAGATTTTCAAGGCCTGTTGCAACTTCGGAGGAATATTAGGCTGAATTCACTTGAAACCTTGTTGGGAACAAATAATCTGCTTTCTGATTATGAACAAAGTATTAATTCTTCTTTTTTTTCTTTTTTCTTTTTTTTTTTTTCTGTCAGTAGTTTTGTGTTTTGCTGTTATCTCCAGTTAGGCACACACAAATACCCACACATGGAACAACACTGAAATTAAGGAAAGGAAGTTAACACAAGTATGTCTGACAAACCCAAATGCACTAGCTCAGTGTACAAAAAGGTAAGTACAAAATTAAGCCATTTTTTAAAGTCTGAATAAGTGTAATTTAATGAAATTTATAGGAAGTCAATGCACAGCCATAACAAAGTCAGTTTCAGAGGAACACAACATTCCTTTTGGGCTCTACCAAGAATCTGTTTTTCATATGAACTTTGTCAAAGGCTGAAGAAGTAAGGGCAAATACCTTTATCACTAAATCAAAGAAGAAACAAACTTCTAGGATCTATTATATTAAATACAGGAGAATGTGGTAAAAAGATTCTAACCAATATCCCTACTTTTCCTGAATTTGCAATTTATTTAAAGCTATAGTATCTAAAATATCTCTGTGTTGTTTTACACTTGTCACACATGAAGTTATTAATTTCATGCAATAAAATATTTATTCTAGAAGCCCTTTCAGTGAGATGTTAAATACAGTTGCTGTTCTTATTCTGGTAAACTTGAATTTCAGAGATAATTGAAATCTGAAATGCTTCCTTGAAATAAAAGGTGTTTGTGTAAATATAAGGATGCAATTACTGAGATAAGTAGAAATACAAGAAAATTATGTACATAACAAATCTCCTGAAGGAAAGATGGTTTTCTTCTTCTTCTTTCTCTGCCCAGCTCCACAGCACTGAAATGCACAATTCAAAACTCTGCCTAGTTCAAGTTTTAAGAAAATCTGGAGGTCAAAGCAGAAAGCAAAAAATTGTAGTTATTTCCCAAGTTGTTCCACCATAGCTAGCAGCATGTCAGATACTCAGCTGCTCCTGATTAGAATCATGTAGACCACCCTGCCTTAATATAATGGGCTTGAAATCAATAGACCCACAAATTACCTAGAAAACAGGTAAAAAGAATTTGCCTAGAGGCACCTTCTCTAGGAAGAATTCTTGAAGGGAGAGTATGAGCTTTCCCTTAAGTGCTGCACTGAAGTCCATGCAGGAGCACACCATCTTGTGTAAAGGGATTTAAGTAACACTGCTAGCAGTGCCCAAAAGGTTTAGTTTTTCTCTGAGACCTAGGGATTAAAAAAAGTTAAGGCATGATTTCAAGTTCACAGCTTGTTGTTTGTTATCTCCCGTGCCTTCTCTGTATCAGCTCATTTCCACTCGAGTAGCACATCAGAACAAACCAATGTTATTTTGACAAAATATACAGGGCAGGTACAGGAGAGGTTGTTGCTGTCAGGGCAAATTACTAAGCAGCTCATCTCATCAGTGGCACTGAACGTGCCTACAAGGCAATGCTGCTCCTTGCCCATGGCATTACTGTAGGTACCTCAGGTCCTGCTGGTTAGGTGCCAAATAATTTTCCCTTGACATTCCTTGCCTCATCACCAGATAAAGGATCCTCCTTCTTTGACTAAGCCTTTTGTGAATTCTGCTGCCTCAGGTTGACTCCGCCTTCCTTCATTTGTGCTAGAAGTGACTGCGAGTTGCACTCAGGCAATTCCTCATGCTTGGTGCAGAAGGCCAGCCCTTGGCCTGTGGTCTGCTTAAGAAACTGGCAGTACAGAGATACAGACAGCTGACACTGCTTTTCTGCACAGTAGCTGAGTTTCACTTGGGCAGAAGCCATTCTCCTCCTTTGCAAAAGCCTCTTTGAGGGCTTTAAGCGAATGTTCCCAGTTTGCATGCCCAGAGGTTGCAATAACTATGCTCTTCATTATTGTGGAAAAAGAGCTTTCTCTGTTGGAGAACCATGCTCTTTACTAAGGTCAGAACCCACCTGGATGGCAAAACATACAAAAAAAGGACGTCATAAGCATTCACGAGAGAGCAGCAACAGCAATGCAGAAGCTGCTCTTTTATCCTAGGTGGTAATGTGCTATTTCAGAAGGCATTATTACCTCACGATAACTCTACTTTCATTGTGTATAATGATTAATGGTAATTGCTTTTGTACTTCAGTATTTTTCAGAGACCACTTTGGCTTCCAATGAATATATTAGTGCCTCATTGCTGTAAACACCCTTCTCACAACTTGGCCTATAACACAGAATTAGATTACAAAGCAGTCAAGATGGATATTTTTTCCTTGTTTTGATTTTTCTGAGAGATAAGTTTTTGCTCTGATGTGAAGGAGAAAATTGTTCAAGAGCTTCCTCTTTAATCTAGCCATGAGTGGCATTCTAAGTCTTCCTAATGCATCTACAACTCCAATTCTCTGTTAGATTGGTTTAGTGTTAGGACCGTGATCAAAGAGTACATTTTCTTCTGCATTCCTAGGCTTTCCCAATAATGTAAAATGCCAGTTTGTGGGATGGAAAAATAAGAAAGATGCCTTTTCTGGTTTTCACAGGAACCATTTTATCCCTAGATACTAAATCATCTCACTGTCCTCAAATATCCTTTATATGATGACCCACATTAAAAAATCTTGCTTTGAGAAACTTCAGTTGGAGGAGCTTATGACTGTCACCCTTGCTCTCTCTTTTGCTTCCTCAATTCTCCTTTATTTTTAAATACTTTCTTACCCCTACTGAAAACTCAGTGTAAGGAGAGGGAGTTACAGCAATAGATTGCCTAAGGAGATGTTGGGGTCTTCCTCATTAGGGTTCTTTAAAAACAGATTAGACACTATCTGTCAGAAATAATTTATGTATTGCTTATCCTGCCTTAAGGCAGAAGGACACACTAGATTATTTTCTTTGATGTTATGACTGTCAATAGGATTTCTGTACCTATACCACCTAAGGATTTATGAAAAGAGTAATCTCATATTTCTTTAGGTCAAATAATTATGTTTGTGGTCTCTAAGACATTGCAGCAGTTTCCATTACCATGCCACAGATAACACTAATATCTTGGATAAAACAGTGAAGCAATTGTTTTGTAGGAATTAACTTCAATAGCAACAACTGCATAAGGTTGAAATGCTCCTTTGCTCAAAGGAAGTGTTCAAAGTTAATGAACTATCTTAGTCTTATTTAAGACCATCTCAGACCTTATTTAAGGTTCTGCTGAAGGGCTAAAATGGGATTATATGGGTCTCATAATAAAAATCCCATAATAAAGGTCTTCCTCTAATGATGTGATTTCCTGCTGTGTTAGCAGCCCACCAAGCCATATGCTTCCTTCAAATGACTGATGGCATATAACTGGTGTGGTGATCATGTGCAAGGTAAGAATTTCATATGAAACTTGCTGGAGAATAATTACTACTCTATAATGTCAGCTTGATGCTATAGCATAGACACAATTTGTGTCAAATCAAATTCTAATCTTTCCATAGCAACCATATTACCAGAACCAGTTCTTGCTATTAAAAGTATTAACCCATGGTCCTTGATAAACAAAACCAGTCTTAAATTCAGGAGTGAAAAGCTGAGTTTCCATCTTCAAATTCTCTACTTGCTTCAAATCAAGACATTAACAGACTTCACTCAGTGAAGTGACTCAGTGACTTCACTCACTTGTGACTCAGTGAAGCTGTTGGCTCATTACACAGGAAATTATTTTTTGTTGCTGCTTTACCAAGAAAAGTCACACTGTAAAATTAATGCAAGGCAAGTAAATAGACCTTGGTTTAGATGGCAAAATTCCTTACCCGAAATTTCAACTGAAGGCAGCAACAGACTCAGGCATTAGTGCTACACACACACATGCACTTTTACAGAAGAGATCTCCAGTTTGGGCCTCTAAGAACTACATAAAGGGTCAGAGTTTTCCACAACCTTGTGGAAAGCTTCTGCGGAACTCTCTCCGCAGATGGAAAAACATCCCCATACACCAAGAAACAAGACCCCAACAATGGCATTTTCAATCATAATGCCTGAAGTTATTCAGAGACTGAGATCTTGAAATTCTCAACATTATGTGAGGCTGGTAGTAATAATTTATGCATTTACTTATTATTAGTCTGATAATATTAATTTGCTGAAACAGGGACTCTCTCAGAATTAGGCACAAGTGATTTGCAATAATGATGTCTTCAAAACCTGTGTCTGGACTTTCACTGGAGACTGAAGATTGAAATCAGAGATTTGTGTTGCTTTCTCCAACATGCACCTAAATGATAGCTAATTTGTTCTGAACTAACCCATGTTTCCTAATCTTCAATTTTCACATATTTCTCCTCTCTTGTCATTACTCTTCATGTGAATAAATTCAGAAGGTCTCCCTTTGATTCTCTCTCAGGAGACAAAAAGCAACACACTGACATTTTTCTATGAAAGAGAATTCTTGTCATGAACTCAAGGCAATTGCAGAGTTAAATTTAGGACCATATTAATGAATATTCCCCAGTACTTCCAGTCATCCATGCATTTTCAATACCTGCTTTCATTTTACTTTTTCAGATCCAAAGCTAGATAGAGTGTATGGAATCCAGTGTATCATGTTTGATAGGATGAAGGGCAGCTGGGATTTATTCCACAACAGCTAATTGGGATCTCTGCTTTTGGACTTCACCTGCATCCTTCAGCCAATATAATTCTTTATGTCATACTGGTAAAGTCATCAGAATGTCAGGAGAGAATAATTTGCTTCCCCAAGATTAAAGCGGTGAGCACATCAATTTAATCCAGAGTTTTGGGAGACAGTCTATTAATCATCAACAAGGAAAAAGATTTATGCATTAATAAGAGTTTTCTAATTGCTAAGCAAAAGATGGGGAGAAAAAATTACTGTTCCAGTTTGGCAGGTTTGCAAATAACTCCTGGTAAGAACAAACAAAATGTTTCTGCTGCTCTTATTATTGCTTCACTTCAACACATCAACCTTGCATTGTCAACAGGAATAATTCAGCTGAGCCTTAGAAATGTGATTCTGAATCCACACAACTACCAGGAAACCCTCTCCCTGTGCTTTATGACAGTAACCACATTGCTCTGGTGCTTTATCAGATATGTGGTATCAGAGCCTTGAACTTGGAATCAAACAGGTATGTAGTGCTGTCTACCCTGGAGCTGATGGCATCTTGCATTAGCATGGCTGCTTGGAAATGCAAGCTACCAGGTCTGGTGGCTCACAGGAGCTCCTCTGACTGCTCCTCACTGCTGTTTTGTAGGAATAACAAATGGCCTACAATACAGGAATACTCAATATTATAATGGGTTGATCTGTGTAGTAGGGGAATCATTCTCAGAATTTTGAAAGTTTCAGCAAAACTTTTTTTTTTTCACTCTGTACAGCTAAGATTACACTTGCTTTCCTTATTAATATGGCTCACAGAAATCCTTCCCTCCCTCAGCCTCACTGCACTCTTTCACCCCACTGACCAGCAGAATAAAAACCACCCTCTCTGCACAATACCATGGTAATCCCTGACAGACCCTCTTCTCCTCTCACTCACGGCATAGTCTTCACAACAGCCTGAGTAGCCTTTGATGAGAAAAAAAAATACAGACTGGCCTTCAATTGTTTTCTAAGCCATTGGGTATTCCAAATTATTTATTGACAGACATTTTCATACCTGAGGATCCCATATTACTTAGCTTATTCAACCATAAATTTCAGTGATTTTTTTTCCCCTTGAAGGGCTTCCTTGATGTATCAGAAGACGGGGCTTTTAGAATTAGGAGCTAGCCTAGTGTTCATGAAAGTTACAGATCAATAGAGGCAGTGTGAAACAGCCTGGCACTGTACAAAAGCACCAGCCTGCTCTGCTGCTGCATCTCAATTATGCTGCATGACACACCTGCTGTCCTAGCCCTGCTTTTCCCTTGAGGCAAGCCTGCTAATGTGCTAATTTATATGGTGCATAACAGGGGATTTGGAACAGAGGCCTGAGACTCCTTTTCACCTGGTGCCTTATTAGGGATTTGAGCCCACTTTGCTAGAGATGAAAAGCCAGTGGGTATAACGCATTTGTGTCATTTAGTTCTCAATAGGTAGTCAGTTAGTGAATAATGGACTTGCAATGACTTTGTGCAGGTCATTTCCTTTAACAGATGTTCCTTTGTGAAGCTGCTATTCCATAACAGTTTTTGTGTGTTTTCTTTGTGCATTAACTACATGCATTGAGAAGCTATTTATTCCTTTGTCATTAAACAAAATCAAATTAATTACATGTTAATAAGAAGAAGACAACAAGTACATATTTTGCATTTCTACAATATTTCTGTGGATTCACATTCTCCTACTTTCAGAAGTAAATTGTCTGCAGAAGAGAGAGCTCTTACTGTTTTGTTAATGATAAGAGAGACAAAGAAAGGTTTGGCTACAATTCTGAAAACTCCTAAACCTCTCCACAATCACAGACTCACATCACAGCTGAAGCTGTCAGGCACCTAAAGATATTGTCTAGTCTAACTCTCCTGCTGAAAGAAGGGTAAGCTGGAAAATGTCATTCAGGACCATTTCCAGTTGAGTTTTGAGTATCTCCAAGAATGGGGAGACTCCACAAACTCTCTGGAAAATTTGTTCCAGTGTACTATACCAATGGAAAAGCCTTTTTCTAACGTTTAAATGAAATTTCTTGTATTTCAGTTTGTGACCATTGCTTTTTGTCCTTTCACTGAGCACCACTGAGAAGAGTTTGGCTCTGATTTCTTTTTTACCCTCCCAACAGGCATTTTAGCACATTGATTAAAATAAAAACAAGGTTAAATAATCTCAACTTTTACAAGTTCCCCTCACATAAAAGGTACTGCAGTCCCTAAATCATCTTAGATGACCTTCAGTGAACTCACTTCCAGTATCTCTCTTGTACTGGGGAGCCCAGAAACAGACACAGCAGTGCAGATGGGGTCTCACCAAGGCTAGGGGGAAAACATCACCTCCCTCAACCTGCTTGTGACACTCTTCCTAATGCACACCACAACACCCAAGGGAACACTGCTGGCTCACACTCACCTTGGTGCTCACCAGGCCCTCCAGGTCTTTTTCTGCAAAGCTTCTTAAGTACATCTCCAGCACACACACACATGTGATTATTACACTGACATGTGGGGTTTTTACTGCCAAAACTGCAAAACTGCAGATTGGTGCATCAACACTGGCTGAACCTCATGAGGTTCCTCTCTGCCCATTTCCCCAGCTTGTTGGGGTCCATCTGAATAGGAGACAACTATCTCATGTACCAACCCCTCCTCTGTTTCATATCATCAGCAGACTCGCTGAGCTTACAACTCTGCCCCATTATCCAGGTGGTTAATGAAGTCATTAAGAAGCACTGGTCCCTGGGGCACAGCACTAGTTATTGGTCTCTGGCTCTTCTTCAAACCACTGATCACAACCTTTTGAACCTCGTATTTCAACTAGTTTTAGGAAGGATGGTCAGACATCACTCCCCACGTCATTTATCTGACAACTCCAATCACCTTTTTGTTATTTTATGTTTGGAAATGGTTTCCAGAATTGTTTGCTACTTTATTACGACCTTTCAGGGACAGAGATGAGGCTGGATCCTCGTTCTTGTAATTCATGAAGACACAAGGGATATCTGCATTTTTAAACCTTCAGGAATCTCACTAAATTGCCACGATTTTCAAAGACTTTTCAAAAAGTGACTGTGGCCTGACAGTGACATTGGACCACACTCTCAGCACTCACAGGCACATTTTCTCAGCTCCTATGGTCTTATGTATGTACAGGTTGTTTAAATGCTCCCTGACCTGATCCTCTTTTAGCAAGAGTAGTCTTCCTTGCTCCAGACTTCCTCAATGGTTTCAACAACCTGGGATTCCTGAATGCAAGACACATAAAATACTGAATACCTCAGGCTTTTCATATTCTTTGTCAAAAGTCCCTTTCCCATTTAACACTGGGACCAGGTTTGCTGTAGTTTTTATTTCACTGCTGATCTATTGGTAGAAGTCTTTCTTGTTGACCTCTCCTTCATCAGATTCAATTCCAGGTGGACTTTAACATTCTTTATCCAAGTCCTGCATATTTGGACACTGTATTGTTCTCAAGGCTTCTTGTCCCTGCTTATACTTTATATACTATGAAATGCTGCATATCATCATATCTTAAGGAATGGTGATAAGAACTAAAGGTATTTAGACAACTTCATTGGGCAGTTTCCTTAGCCACTTGGGATGAGATTTACTCCATTCAGTTTTAATGATCAGAAAGACACAAATCCAGTCTTAAGCAATTATTCCCTGATTGAACTTCAAGTGATGAATATTCTCCTGGAGGTGACTGTCTCTCCCAGCTGAGTACAGAAGCCCTGACTACTTATATACAATTTAGACTATGTGTCTAATTTGCAGATGACTAAAACAAATTCCATGCCACAAACTCTACTGTCCCTCATTGAGCAGCCAGTAAAACAATAAGTATGTGCATATTTATATTTATGTGTGTGTGCACTAATGTGTACAGGAGCTGGAAAACCAAACTCCAAAGTCCTTATTTCTATAAACTTTGAAAAAGTAAAACTGCAGCTGCAGTATACTGCTGTACTAGAGATGGAGCCATATACAGAGTTCTTATGTTTCTTCTTAAACAGAAAAACATGACATTTCATAAAACTGCAGCCATCCGCTGTACAGGAGTCATTTTTGCTAAGTAGTGGTGAAGAATACAGAATATTGAAGCCAGTGAAAACAACAATGCCAGGCAGGCTTGCTGTCAATGCATTATATGGACTTAGATATTTCAAACTTCTTGGAAGTAAGGCTGCTATATCTGCAGTGTTCAGCTGGATTAACATTTGAAATTCTTGCAACATAAAAAGCCGAGTGCTGTGTCTCCAGTTTTGTTTGCCCTTCATTTGCAACCTACTTTCCTAGGTCAAGAAAATCTCTGATAGAAATGCAGCTACACAGTTACACAAGAATGTTGCAGGCAAAGCTGGAAACAAGTGTAAAGGTCTTCAGCAAACACATTATTAGAATAGGCAGAATTTGCTGGCAGCTCCATGGCTTTGAGAAGCTGTGTCAAAGTGACTTCAGAAGGTCATGTGCTGAATCAGCTGCAGAGCTCACAATGTACTATTGAGGTTTCAGCATCCACACCCCTCTGCATCATCTCTGGTACAGATAATACTTCTTTGCTTGTATCAGAAGGCCAGGGAACCACTTTTCACAGGGCTTCAGAAGTAGCATTTAAATATTTTCAGATTTAATTAGGTGAAAGTCAGCAAGACACTGGGAAGAAGCCCCATCACAGGACAGTGCACAGGACTGGAAGACCTCAACATTCTGAGTCCAAACTTATACTGGTGAAGGTTTGCTTAACTACTCCCCAAGGGATAAGACATTTTTTATTGTTAAAAGAAATTGTCATGTTTCTTTCTTTGATATAAAATTTGAATAGCATGAAGTTGAAACAAAAATTTTATCAGTCGTGATTAAGTTATAATGAAACCACAGTGAATAAAATATTTACGTTATTCAGAATTCAAATGTGTCTGTTGGGATGTGAGAGGTAAGATGCTTTCAAAATCCCAAGGCTTAGCATGAGTACAAGCGATCTGCATAGAAAATTAAGTATTTTCATTAGCTATTGATTTTTTTTTCTCTAAAGGCCATTAATGCTGTACACTTGGACTGTACAGGATGGTGCCCATAATTTAAACAACTCAAGAACTTTCCTGAATAATCTCAGTTTATCCAATTTGCTCTCCCTTGGTTTGAACCCCGGGTATAACAACAGGCTTCAAAGCCTGCTGTTAAGTGCTAACATAAAGCCTTGAAGCTTGAGATTGTCTCTTCCAGATATTTTAAATGTGCGAGCTTGACAAAGATCTTAATGGAGCTGGGATTTTGCATTTGCCACATTCTCCTGTCTGGGAAGGCAGATAACACAGAAGTACAGCTCGAGCACCAGGCAGGGGCACAGCCGATTGCAGAGGAAATTGTAATAAATGGTGGCTTTAGCTTATCATTCCCCACAGGCTGTTGTGCTCAGCTGCTGCTGTTGAGGTCTCAGGGTCTGTGAAAGCATGGCACTGCCGTGGTGACAGCCCGTCATCGTGGTGCGAGGGCTCAGCAGCAGAACCTCACACCTGCTGCGGTGATGCGGCTCCTGAGCTGAACTCAGGGACCCAGACCAGGAGCTGCAGCCCAGTGCTGCTCTCTCTCAGCTCCCCATCAGGCAGGCCTGGGCTGAGCAGGGGCTGGCAGCTGCCCCAGGGCACAGCTCAGTGAGCCAGCCTTGCCAGAAGGCCTCGCCACCCTCACTTCGGGCTGTGGGACACAGCGGCCAGTAAGGAGCGCTGGGATCCAGCTTAGGCTCTAAGGTGACGTGACCATCCTCCCCAGCCTTCTGTGCAATGAGAGGAGAGAGGGGGCAGAGCTGGGGCAGGGGCATAACAAAGCCCCCAAGGAGAAGCCTTCCTCTCCTCTCTCTCATCACACTGCTAACACAGACTGGATTGCTGACACGGCACCTTGGCGTGGTGAGCACAGGTAAGATCACACCCCATTCAAGACCTTGGGCAGGTCTGCAGAGCAATTCATTCACCCACTTCAGTTTCAGAAAAGCACTTGGAAACTTCTGTTTTCCTATATTCTATCCAGACAAGAAAGAAGAGTTAGAAGAAAGAAGAGTTGAATTTTCAGGGATTTTGTACAAAAGGACACAGAAATGAGGCGCTGAAAGTGACATTTAGATAGAGTGACAAGCAGGCATGCAATCCTGAGAGCTGCTTTCCCCCATCTCCAACTGGGTGTTAATGCTCAAATCCACACCTGTGTTTTACAGTCATGCAATTACTCTTTTTACCTAGGAGCGCAGCGTGAAAGGAGGAGCACTTCAGTAGCCCTGCATTTCTGTACACTACATATCTCCAGCTGGCTTTCAAACTAGCAATAGTTTTGGATCTGATCTGGGGGTTTTGCTGCTCCCAGGGGACATTTTTGGACGTAGCAGGGCTTGACCTACAATTGGGCATCTCATGCCCATAACTTGGCCTCTGAAAATTAAAGACTGCAAAGCTGAGCTCCTCCCATCTCCTTCTATAAATTCTCTCTTTCCAATTCCCACTCAGTGAACTCACCGCTCCCTGAAAACTAAGATGTGATAAGTATCCTGTTCCACAAAAGCTGAATTTTGAAATAGCAGGCTGTCCAGATACTTCGAAGCAAATCCTGTATATACTATTGACTAAAATACATTAATTCTGGTACTGGGTAACACCTTTTAGTGATCCCAGAGCATCTACCCACCACTATGCCTATGCTCACAGCAGTTCAGGGAGGCCATTCAATAGGTCAGACAGATCATGTGTACTGATATATGCTCGCTGGAATACAACAGTAAAAAAATATGTAGGCACACAAGTTTATACGCAGAAAGGGAAGGACATCAAAGATGACAGCTAAAAGCTGTAAGATAAAACTGTCACTCTATACATGCTACCTACTATTTTACACTGTCCTGCTCACTGCTTGTCATTTCTACCTTTTTCATTTCACACTGTGAAAAATTATGGCTCCTTACTCTAGATTTCTAATGAATTAAAATGGGATCCAGATTATAAGCAATACCCAATACACATTGTTGCTGAAGTTCACCTCCACAGTGCTGGCACTCAATACATTACCCCTAGTGTAACTTAAATCTGCTCTAAATTAAGCTGGCTGGGGGAGTTTGGGAAAAAAGTAATTCCCTACAGTAGACAAAACCAAAACATTGCTGCTGGCCAAACCACCCACATACCCTTTTTTCAAAGAAATTGTTTGCCCTGATTTCTTCTCCGAGAGACCAAGAAACAATTTATTAAAATTTCCTAACTGTGTTTCCTTGGGGAGCAGCGTGGTGTCTTATGTTGTACATAAGCACCTTCTGCACTAGGATATAATTCACCTCATGCATTCTCCCCATTTCTCCTGTCCGTGCTGCAAGGCAATCATCATGCTGGGACACAGCTTTGGCAGATGACATTGCACCTCTGAGCTCTGCAAGCTGAGGTCCCTTCCTTACACTTGCCCACAGCTACATTTCTGTCTGTGCTGTACATCTGGAAATGAAGAAAAGGAAAAGCTTTTCATTCTTGAGTTTTGCTGCATATCTGCCTTAAAGTGATCTAAAGGAGTGGACATTATATCCTTTATAAGAATTAAAACAAAATAAAGTTACATTCTTCTACTTGTTGCTTTTTTTTTATTATTTTTTTCCTGTTTGATAATTCAGGAGTATCAGTATTATCTTCTTCACGCTTCTGCAGTTCCCCTTACATTGTCAGTTCCTCCATCATTGCATTAAAGGTCAGGATGGAAATCACTTTCTCTAGGGTATTTCTTCCTAGAGAGGTTAATTAAAAAAGAACAGAGAGCCAGATACTCCACTCCCTTCTGTTTTGCACAGTCATTTGCAGACTTGGATCCATTCACAACTCACACAGGGATTCAGAGCTCCTCAGACATCCTCCAGCATGGACCACCAGGCTGTATAAATATATGGGGCAGGACAGAGAAGACAACTACTGAGGCAATGCTTAAATACTTAAAGATCACCTGTAGTTGCCTGACTGACACAAAGGCAGTGGCAGGCAGCCTGATCACTGAAACAGCTCAGAGGATGAGAGCATATGAGCTCAGCAGGGGATTTCAACTTTTGGGATTCTTAGCTCTTGTAAATTCATTTCGCTGAGGAAAGGGACCATGACTTTAAACTGTTCCGCCACAAAGACACAATCTACTTCTAAATCTGCCCCTAAGTTTACTAGTCAGAGCAAGAAAACACTACCAGCCCAGAATCCCTGTCTCATTTGATATCAGAGCTAGCATATAATGAAAGTTTAAATGGCCATACAGTTGAGTGGCAATGGAGAATCAAAATAATACAAATTTCACCACTCATGTTAATTTGGTTTCACTTGCATGCTTTCTCTGTCATTCTTCTACTTCTCCAGTCATCCATGGATTTTCAGGTGAAACAAGACCTGAATTTTAAATGCAAGGTTCACATAGGAAAAACAAAACAAAACAACAAACCACTACTTTAAAGAAGGAGTATAAAGGAAGCACAGGCCTGGACTGGACAACATTTCCCACAAAGTGTCTTTGCTGGAAAAGTTGTTTTTCACCTAACTTAAATATTTCCACTGTCAAGAGCCTGAAAGTCAAAATACTTTTCTTTAAAAATGTTTTCTGATATATCAATCATATTGTAGTTGTTAGTTTATATCCTCATTTTTCTGAATTACCTGTGCACTCTAATTCTCATAATTACAGATGTGAAGATCACCCTGGAAGCTGTAGTCTGGCCAGGGAATCTAGTTTAGAGAAGGCAAAGGAAGAGGAAGTAGCCAGGAATACAGCACCCAGGGTGTTCTGACACCTCTTTCGAATAGTGATGAAAAAAACCCAGATTGAAACCACAAATGTCTAGGACATGAGTGTTCCCTTTCTCCTGTGGGTTTCTGTTTCTCCCACTGCCTCAGAAGCACTCTGTGTTCCTCAGCAGAGCTCTGCAGAAAGCTCTTTAGAAATCCTACTGATTTAGCAGGAGACACAATCAGTAATGGCACATTTTTCCATCTCTGGGGATGAGCAAAGGGCAGCAGTAGAAGTGGGGATGTGATTCTATTCTCGGTGTTGTTCTCACTGACTCACCACTTTACACCTGCCAGAAAGCTCAGGGAATTTCTCAAAGGGGTAATGCAAGGCTCAGTTAATTTTATAAACTGCTTTATGACCACTATTACCTAGATGTTACAGAAACTATGCATAAAAGAGCTCAACAGGTGAGGTAAAAGGATAAAATAAGACTGCTAGAAGAGTAAATCTATTAATATAATTAATCTTATAATCACACCACTGTCACCACATACTTACTCATATTCTTCATTTCTCTGGGTGAGATTCTGTATCTCTTACTTCTGCTGGACAGCAAGCACAGCTACACTGGGAAGCATAACTTCCTGAGAAAGCTGCAGTTCTCTGTGAGGGTATCAAGAGTCAGTCCCCCAAGAAGACATTTGTTTGTCATGATGAAAGAGTACCTTGTTTTACCTGAGGGCAGGATGCATTCGGGAGTGGAGTAGAAGCCTAATCCTGAATACAACCAGAGTTCAGCAGAATATGGTACCAAAAGCACTCTCCAGTACAGGATAAAAGAAAATATGAAAAATAAAATGCAATCACTAATTCCACCTCACTCTTTATTATTTAAAAACTTTCAGTGTCTGCAAGAAAAGAGACAAAATTGGCAACGTTGCCACACTTACTCTTCCTGAGGAGTTACAGAACCATGATTTCCAGACAAAAATTACTTTTTGTAAAGTCTGATATATTTTAAAACACTTTGTAACAATTCATTGCATAATTCAAATGGCCTCTACACTACAAACAGCTAACATATTTATGCTGGCAGGACTGTCAGTGCATTTTTGTTATAAGAAGCTTGGAGGTCTGCTACAAATAATCTCCAAAGAGTAACTCTAATTAGTGGCTAAAGTTGGCATATTTCCTGCTATCTGAAATTAGATCAGAGAGTTAGGCTGAGATGAAAAAGCCCTATTAACTCCCTAGGCTTCCAGTTCCTGTTTATTGGTGGAAATTAATGTTTTGAACTTTATCAACCATTATCTAAAGAAGTCTGGAGTCAGTGGTAACAGAGTGATTCAAGACAGACTTTACTGCCAGGTTCTATTGAAGTACCATGGGCACTCTACGTAAATACCCACATGAAAACTTTATTTAATGGTTACATGAAGGTGAACAATAGTCAGGAAAGATGGTCGAGTGGCCAGCATGCCAGCCTGGCAATTATAAGGAGTGGGAGACATTCCTTGCTCGAAGGTTCTATTTAATCATTTCTGCATGACCTAGAAAAATTCTCACTGGGGGAGGGTGAAAATGGGGGAGATTAACCAAAGGTTGCCTATAGTAAAGCAAATCTTTGTTTTTCCTACAGCTTGTGGAAACAGAGAGGCTCCTTCAGACAAAGCAGCCCAGCTTTTTGGTGTTCAGTGACTGGAGTTAGCCTTTGAAGAGATCCATTTGTCATCTGTAAAACAGAAATAGCACTGCTGCACCTCCTGGGAACATTAGACCGATGGATGCTTTCCTCTGCTTCCTGGAGACCTCAACCCGCCCTGGACAGGCACATCAGAGGCAAACACCATAACTCTCCCCACAGGGCTCTGCAACTTCCCTGGGGCCTTTGGTGCTGAGACTGGGCTTTACATTTCAGTTTGCCTTCCACACAACTTCAGCAACTCTGAGGTTTGCCACGGCTACATGGTCCTCTCCTCCTGCACAGCTTGGAAAATATTAAAATGAATAAGCTCCTTTTAAACATCAGGACAGGGAAGGGTCAGGTAGAAAGACAGCAGAAAGGAAGGCATAAGAAATCGTTCTCTTGGGAAGTATATTTCAACCTCAGTTCTTAGAACTTCTAAACAGGGAAGATATTTGTCAAATTGTATTTTACTCTGCCAAACACATAGGAAAGGAAACAGTTTTTACATCCTGAGGCTAAGCATTGAAAACCAATGTAATTCTAGAGTTAATATGTAGACAAAGGAGAAAATGTTATTAGGTCAGGCTACTTTTGTTCAGACAGAGCCACAGAGAATTTAGGCTATCTCTTAGTTCTGGTAATCAGCCTGAGCAGACAAATCAATGTCTTAAGCTCTTAATAGCTACGGAAACAAATACTAAAGTTAGGCTTATGTTTCAAAAGAAGGTTGTGGTTTAAAGCAATCCATCATCCCACCCAGTATGTGGAAATTTTCTGCAAAATCCAACAAAAATTTAGAACTTAAAATCTGCAGTGAAACTGAATAATCACAGACAGAATTCTGAGGGAAACATCACCCCCTTCTCCACACCACAGAGTGCACCACACAAACCCTTGCATTTACAGGTTGAGATTACCCTTCTCCATCTTTGCTTTCTAGTATGAGTGTGTTTTTACACTCTGTCATTTTCCTCCTGAAGAGGACAGACAGGATCTGTCTAAAATCACTTGAAGGGGAACAGGAAGAATCTCCCTCCTTAGGCCTGTGTTCACAACAAAGCCAACATAACTGAACTGCTGTCTCAGGAATGGATCCCATCCCAACAAAGAGCCCTTTGCTTAAAGCCTGACAGTGGTTAAAAGCCAAGTTGGTGGCAGCCAAGAAGCCAGGGCTCAAAATTCAAGTGAATGTAATTTATTCTCCTGGCTACCCAAACACCCTGCTGGAGGGAATGCAGGCAAAACCCAGTTGCATACAACCAGAGTTGCAGTGCTATCCCAAAGGTTCATTCCCAGGAAATTTAAGCAATTTCAGGAAATTTCTCTCAGTCCCAGCCAGCAGCAGTGTATCCCAGCAGGTGCATCTCTGAAGTCTCGTGATTGAAGGGAGATATGTGTAGGGCGAACATGGCAACAGGGCTGAGTTTTAGGGCAGAAGTCTGCAGAAGCAGGCTCACTTCTTTCACCATAACATTATATAACTAAAGCAGAGCTACTTTACACTGCCAGCAGAGCAATGAGTGAATCAAATGAGCCTCCAGCAACTAACTGCCATAGGAATTTTACTTGCAGACTGCAGTACTTTGGAGAAAAGTGTTCATACAGTTGCTGTGAATTTCACATATCTCTGTGGATGCTATCTGTACCCTGTATTTTTGGGGAACTAAATAATCCATTGGGTAGGAAGACCTAGACACTGGCAGGGTTGCCCAGAAATGTGAGATCGAGCAATCAAGAATCCCTCCCCTGGTCTGTTGAAGGAAGCAATGGGCCTTCAGCCAACAGAATGTGTTTGTCTTTGGACATGCTCTGCAAAAACACACCAAAGGTGAGGGCTTAAATACTCAGGCTGAGATAGTGTCAGGTAAAGCAGCAGTGTTCTCCACTCAACCAAACATGGGAATGTTTGACAAAGGAGAATTCTTCACCAAAAAGGAGTCAATTTCTTGCCAGAGGGCAGCATGCAGAGGTTTGGTCTCTCCTACAAATTTAAACCAAATCTGGGGACAAGACCAGAGTCATCTGATGATTAATATAGCTTTGTAATATCTTACATTTTAACCCTGTGGGTGTTTCTTTTGCTAAGCCTCTTCCTTTAATGTACTGTTCTGTTGTCCCCAAAGGGTGATGAGGTGAAATCCACCAGCAAACTGTGGACAGTTTGGGAGGCCCAAGAAAAAACCTCAAGTTGAATGGAAGGCCTGCAAGATTCAATGCCATGGGGATGTGTAATAAGGACACTCAGAACTATTAAAAGGATGTGTCTTTATGTAGACACAGGAAATTAATGCCTACAGAATAATGTACTTTGAACTAATCACAACAGCCTGGAGAACAGTAAAGAAAAACGATGAGACCTGTTTTTAACACAGATGATATATTATTTTACTAAAGGACATGTTACTATTCTGAACTAGTTTTCCAGCTGCATTTAATAAGCATTGGGTTCAGCTCCATTTGTGAGAATACAAAGCAGCTCTTTATGATTTCCCCACCCTGGAAATTGCCTCACTTTGGTCTATTCCCCATGACTGCAGTAGCCCCAAGGGAATCTTCAGCTTACTGGACATTTTTGTTATTTGACCTCTCAGATTTAGTAGAGTGGCATAGAGGAGATGTGACATCTTGAAGAAGTTAGCCAGTATTTCCGGAACCAGGGTAAATGAATCAGGCCAGCCTGTACCCTCTGTGCTGGGAAGGCTGCTCCACCATACTCCAAGACCTTTTCCTTTGCTGAGCATCTGCTGGTGTCCTTGACAAAAAGGACATGTCTACATCTCCAGCACAGTGGAAAAGTTCCCAACAGATGTTCCATGTCCTGCCCGTATGTGCCCAGCCTGTGCAAGCGGAGCCTCCAGAGAAGCTCATGCACACTTGGGCACCTCCTCTCTTGTGCTCCAGTCCTTCTTGCACTCAACTGTGCCAGTGCAGGGAGTCTTGAGACCTCAGAGCTGCCCTAAAAACCAGTATAGCCACAGCAGGCATGCCAGTTTCTAAACTTCCCGTGGTGAGTCTGCTGGATTCTCCAACATGAAATGCACAATAGCAACCAAGTCCAAAGTGAGTGAGTGGCAAAGAGCCCCTTTGGCAAACAGGTGTTGCTTCTTCTCCATTCACATTTCCACTAGTATACACCACCTTTCCATTAGTATATTCAGCTAAATAACATGTGAATTCTGTTTTTATAAATGGTTAGCTCTTCCCCAGCTGCTCTAGAGAGGATAGCTGTGTGTAGTGCTGCTGTTGTTTTAATGTATACATTGTTTTTTATTTATGAGGGGAGCATTAGGAAATATACCTTGTGTGTGAAGCAGAAGAGACTGAATCTCACGGTGGTTTTAAAGGAACATTGTTCCCTGCCTCTGGCAGCTGCACCAAGTATTCCTGAACCTGACTCTTCCATAAGCTTATCTGAAAAGAGATAGCACAAGTCTGGATCTAAAATTGTCATGGAAGAAGCAGAACAAAATTTTGGAATACAGTGAAAGCACAAGTTAAGAAATTTTGTTGAAAATGCAACAAAACAGATTCAGTTCAACAGATTTCAAGTCCAGTAGATACTTCTGCTTAAGATGTTACCATCTTAAGTCCCATTGTAGTATTTGAATTGGGTGTGAATGTTGCTTTCAGCACACAGGCTGTTATCTACACCTTTCTGAGTCTCCTGTTACTGAAGAGGGAGCACAGTGCATGTATGAAACCAGTTTGCCATCCTTCCCCGATCGCTACAGTAATTACACAACTCTCTTGTAGTGCTGTGCTGGCACATTATTCTGCTCTAATATAAAAGAAAAAAGCCTAAGTCCAAGTTATTTTAGACTGCACTGAATAAAAATTCGGAGTACCTGAGACAAATTGAAGGAATAATGTGTAAGGATTTTGGAATATTGAAATTATTCTCTAAGGCACTCAAGACTTTGGATTCAAGGCGAAGAAGAGATAGGGAAGCCTTTTTATAGAAGGTGGTAATGAGAAATCACACATTAAGTCATGCAAAGCTGTACAAAGATTTGGTGGCCAGGTTCTGGAGAGTATTAAGGAGTCACTAAAGACCAAGAAATAGCAGAGCTAGAGATATTATATCAGCAGCACCAGTGTTGGTGCAAAAAGCTTCATAGTCATGGATTGATGCAAGTGACACAATTGGATGATTTTTTAAATTCAATTTTTGAAAATGAAGAGAGTATTGCTTTTTATTAGAGCATTTTCCCCATGTTTCATTGCAGTGCTACAGGTGAATAGAAGTAAGTTACATCATCTCCTGCTGCATCTCAGTTTTTTTGCAAAAGACTTATAAGAATCAACTCTCTGCCTATAACACAGGTAAATTTCTCAGTTATTTATTTAAATCATGTAGACATCTGAAGAAAGGCATTGACAAAAGAGGTTTCCATTTCTGTGCTCTAAATATTTTGGCTATTCTTAAGCTTAATAGCAAATCCAAGGTCAAGACCAGTACTCACAAATTCCACAGAGCAACACAAGCAGAAATTATGAACCATACCTTGTTGGAACTGCTGGAGGTCAGGTCTGAATGAGGCATTTGCATTTGGCAAGAGATGTTTGTCACTTACTTCAGAAAGGTTTGTTTCAGCAGAATTTTCCATGCTGTTTTCATGATGGAACAGTCCCACTAACATCATCATTCAGTATCACTTTATCCCATCCATTCTTTACTACAGTCTTTATATCCCTGGATGATCCAAAAATTATGTTTTTATGTAGCCAATCTCATTAACTCCTACATTTTATGAGATTCTGCATAAAACTAATGGCTCATAGTGACATGGCCTTGAACAAATAAAGTGCAAGGGAAAAGATTGATGGTTTCTCTATGGTTTAATACCACCAAGACTAGTGCAGCAGGTGGATTTATGGCTACCTCTATACACATGTATCATAACAAAGCACAGCAGTGACGTTTCCAGTGTTAATGTAAAGCTTATGGAATGCACTTAACAGACTGGTTTGGCCAGATGTTGAAACAACTTCTTTGGCTTCTTTGCCTCAGTGCTAAAGCACTTCTGATAAAAACCAGCACAAATGTAGAGTGAGACTTACCCAAGTTCACCCAAGGTATACTCTCCAGTTGACTGAAATCCTTCTTGAAAGATAAATGGTGTACACTAATCTCACCCCAAAATAGCAACATAGGATTCTAAGTTAAGTACTGTAATGGCTGTCAGAGCACATCAGACCAGGTCACTTCAGAGTCGATGAAGGCTAGAAGTGGTTTGCATTTAAGAGAAAACAGTGAGCAAAGAGAATGCTAGTAAATTTTTGTGGGCCCCTAAGAACCCTAATCTCAGCTGTAACCATTGTCTCTGGTTCAAGGATCCACTGTTGCAATCAAATACCTTTTCTGTTTGGTAGTGCAAATGTTAGAAGAGTAAGTGTTAAGAACTATTAGGGACTCTGTCCAACCGTGTGGATACTTCTGAGGGGAAAAATCCTACTTTTGTTGGATTGCCTACTTTTACTTCTGCTCCATGGCACAAACGTCATATGAGACAAACAGAAAAAGGTCCAAGGACTGGACTGAATCTCTCTGACTGCCAAAGTACTTGCAACACACTGCAACATCTGTACTTTTCCTGGATCAAACCTCACCAATATTACAGAATCTGCTTCTGGAGTTGGCTGAAAAGCACAGCTGATATAGCCAGACCAGAACTCCAGATCACACTCCCAGATCGGCATGTTGGCTCAGCTTTTTGACAGCAGAGCACAAAACTGGTGATTATTTTTGTCATTAAAAGAAATGCAGATGGTACATAGCTGGAGTACTGCTATGCAGTTCCAGCCTATAGCCCTTCTAACCTGGCAGCCAGGACCCACCATATCCCCACAGCACTCAAAAATAATTTGTTGTTTATATTATCACAAGTCACATTCTCACCCTTAAAAATTTTTATTCAAGAACTCCACAACTGATACAGCTAGGAAAATGCTAATTTTAGTGTAGCAAGTAAACAGAGGTCTGATTCAGCTCTCCTCACTACTGGATGCAGAACAGGATTTTGCCATAAGAAAGATGAAGGGATACAACAAACACTGGACTGGCCTCCACTGGGAAATGGAGGGTAAGGAACAAGCCTGGCGGAGCATCTTGGAATGTGTTGCTGGCAGTTTCTTATGTAGAGGAGAAATTAAAAGTTTTTACCGTGGTGCATTGACACTGGCCAGGAGCCAAGCATCCACACAGCCTCTAACTCACCCCACCCTGTTCATTGGGATGGGGGACAAAATAGGAAGAACAAAAGCCAGTAAACTCATAGGTCAAGCTAAAGACAGTAAAATAGCTGAAGAGAAGAAGAAATTAAGCAGCAATTGAAAGGCAATAACTCACCAACTCCCACAAGCAGACTGATGGCCCAGCCAGTCCCTGAGCAATGGCCACCTTGGAAGAGAAAGCCCTCACCTCCTTCTTGCTCTACCCCAGCTTTTATTGCTGAACGTGTTGTTACATGGAAAAGAATATCCCTTTGGTCAATTCAGGTTGGTTGTCCTCCTGTGTCCCTTCCCAGCCATCAGCCTACTCCTTGGTGGAGTGGGAAAACGCAGGCTGTGACACTGTGCAAACATTGGTTAGCCATAGCCAAAACACTAGTGGGTTCTCAGCACTGTTTTAGCCGCAAATTCTAAATGCAGAACCATAGAGGCTGACATGAAGAAAGTTATCTCCTGCCCAGCCAGACCCAATGCATCAACTTAGGCAAAACCAATTCCCCAGGACTCCTCTTAACTTTTAGCTTGACTAAAAAAAGGAAGAAAATCAATGTCTTCCTTGGTAACACAGTGGCTGAAGTTGTTTTCCACAAACGGGAAATTTGGGGACAATATTACCACACAATTCATCAGATTGGCATAGCATATCAAAGTGCTAATCCATCATTTCCTGATCGCATTAAGATATGCAGGAATTTGGGATCAGGCAGGAGTATGCTGTATACAATAATTGGGGATGTTTGGAACTGCACCCTCAACAAAATATCACTCACTCTAACTGGGGCACAATCAAGGACTATTGGTGTATTCCTAACCAACATCATTTTTATACATGGCTGTGTAAGATACAATACCTAGAAGGCAGGAGGTCTGGTTTGGTATCCAGGCCTCTGGACTACGTCTCTTTTGGGACAAAGCAGTGTTGCTTACCAGTCAGTGCTGTATCATAGCTATTCCTATATTAAATTGCCCAGCATTATATCATGAAAATTGGTCTTCAGTGCTTTACACTAGTTGTCACTTATTAACCAAATCATTTGAAACGCCAATGTAAAACCTGCTAAAATTGAGTAGTTATGGTTGTGGGATTGAAGCTCTTCAGACCAGGAATCCAGGACATCTAAAGGGAAAGAAGGGTGCTGCATAAAATAATGGTGACTATAGTCAAGGCTTTGTGGGGGAGAAATAATTAANGTGGGCCCCTAAGAACCCTAATCTCAGCTGTAACCATTGTCTCTGGTTCAAGGATCCACTGTTGCAATCAAATACCTTTTCTGTTTGGTAGTGCAAATGTTAGAAGAGCCAGTGTTAAGAGCTATTAGGGACTCTGTCCAACTGTGTGGATACTTCTGTGGGCAAAAATCCTACTTTTGTTGGATTGCCTACTTTTACTTCTGCTCCATGGCACAAACGTCATATGAGACAAACAGAAAAAGGTCCAAGGACTGGACTGAATCTCTCTGACTGCCAAAGTACTTGCAACACACTGCAACATCTGTACTTTTCCTGGATCAAACCTCACCAATATTACAGAATCTGCTTCTGGAGTTGGCTGAAAAGCACAGCTGATATAGCCAGACCAGAACTCCAGATCACACTCCCAGATCGGCATGTTGGCTCAGCTTTTTGACAGCAGAGCACAAAACTGGTGATTATTTTTGTCATTAAAAGAAATGCAGATGGTACATAGCTGGAGTACTGCTATGCAGTTCCAGCCTATAGCCCTTCTAACCTGGCAGCCAGGACCCACCATATCCCCACAGCACTCAAAAATAATTTGTTGTTTATATTATCACAAGTCACATTCTCACCCTTAAAAATTTTTATTCAAGAACTCCACAACTGATACAGCTAGGAAAATGCTAATTTTAGTGTAGCAAGTAAACAGAGGTCTGATTCAGCTCTCCTCACTACTGGATGCAGAACAGGATTTTGCCATAAGAAAGATGAAGGGATACAACAAACACTGGACTGGCCTCCACTGGGAAATGGAGGGTAAGGAACAAGCCTGACCAGAGAGCCAGGCGGAGCATCTTGGAATGTGTTGCTGGCAGTTTCTTATGTAGAGGAGAAATTAAAAGTTTTTACCGTGGTGCATTGACACTGGCCAGGAGCCAAGCATCCACACAGCCTCTAACTCACCCCACCCTGTTCATTGGGATGGGGGACAAAATAGGAAGAACAAAAGCCAGTAAACTCATAGGTCAAGCTAAAGACAGTAAAATAGCTGAAGAGAAGAAGAAATTAAGCAGCAATTGAAAGGCAATAACTCACCAACTCCCACAAGCAGACTGATGGCCCAGCCAGTCCCTGAGCAATGGCCACCTTGGAAGAGAAAGCCCTCACCTCCTTCTTGCTCTACCCCAGCTTTTATTGCTGAACGTGTTGTTACATGGAAAAGAATATCCCTTTGGTCAATTCAGGTTGGTTGTCCTCCTGTGTCCCTTCCCAGCCATCAGCCTACTCCTTGGTGGAGCGGGAAAACGCAGGCTGTGACACTGTGCAAACATTGGTTAGCCATAGCCAAAACACTAGTGGGTTCTCAACACTGTTTTAGCCACAAATTCTAAATGCAGAACCATAGAGGCTGACATGAAGAAAGTTATCTCCTGCCCAGCCAGACCCAATGCATCAACTTAGGCAAAACCAATTCCCCAGGACTCCTCTTAACTTTTAGCTTGACTAAAAAAAGGAAGAAAATCAATGTCTTCCTTGGTAACACAGTGGCTGAAGTTGTTTTCCACAAAGGGGAAATTTGGGGACAATATTACCACACAATTCATCAGATTGGCATAGCATATCAAAGTGCTAATCCATCATTTCCTGATCGCATTAAGATATGCAGGAATTTGGGATCAGGCAGGAGTATGCTGTATACAATAATTGGGGATGTTTGGAACTGCACCCTCAACAAAATATCACTCACTCTAACTGGGGCACAATCAAGGACTATTGGTGTATTCCTAACCAACATCATTTTTATACATGGCTGTGTAAGATACAATACCTAGAATGCAGGAGGTCTGGTTTGGTATCCAGGCCTCTGGACTACGTCTCTTTTGGGACAAAGCAGTGTTGCTTACCAGTCAGTGCTGTATCATAGCTATTCCTATATTAAATTGCCCAGCATTATATCATGAAAATTGGTCTTCAGTGCTTTACACTAGTTGTCACTTATTAACCAAATCATTTGAAATGCCAATGTAAAACCTGCTAAAATTGAGTAGTTATGGTTGTGGGATTGAAGCTCTTCAGACCAGGAATCCAGGACATCTAAAGGGAAAGAAGGGTGCTGCATAAAATAATGGTGACTATAGTCAAGGCTTTGTGGGGGAGAAATAATTAAATAATGGGCTCCTGTTTCATCAGGCAGGATAATTAAAAGCAAAGTCAAGGAGTTCAGGTTCTGTAGATTGTTCAGTGGTGCAAAATCCCAGCCATAGTTGGAAGGTGAAAAAATACAAAATTTCCACAAGAAGGGATACAATTTCTGGTTGATACATATCTTAAAGTCATCAGAGTACCAAGAAGCTGAAAACAGACACCATAAAACTGAACTTCACAGACAAACCACTGCTAGATGACAAACAGAGGACTTTGATAGGAAAGATCTGACCATAAAAACAACATTTCTTTTCTAGTGCAGCCAACTCAGGGCAAAACAAAGGTATCACAGCTTTCCCAAAAGAAAATATTGAGGTCCCTCCTACATTGCCTGGTGAGAACTCAGGTACCCATTTTTCTAATTTCAGATCTGTTACGGTTTTACAGAGTAATCCTGGCCAAATAATCACAGAGCAAAATTGAAGTGACAGAGCCCTTCCCAGATCATCATGGGGAATTTTGCAATCTGCAAAACATTTGAAATGTACAAAAGCTTTAAGTACTCCATGGCATTCATCCCCAGCATGAATGATCTTCTTCATGGTGGAAATTTTTGCCCTTCTCCTGAGGGCAAAAATGAAGGAGGGTATCAACACAGCTACTCATGACACAACATTTTATAATGCAGTCCATTGCTCTTCTTGATTCTGGGGTAAGATTCACTGAAGGACCTGGGGACTGAGGTACACCCAGAATCATCTGGAGAACATTTAAATCTTCTCTATGCATGACACATAAAAGGCATCATAAGGGAAGGGCTGGTGCCATAGATCTTGGGTGGATCCAGGGAAAACAATCTTTTATACTGGGAAAACTACAGGACCAGTTGTTTTTCTAGAAGTGGTGATGACATTGATTGGAGAAGGAGGAAGTCAGTTCAGAGCTCAGTCTGTGGGCTTGCAAGCATGTTCTTTTCACTTATCCTTGTCCCAGGAATACAGGCTCCAAGCCTGCCTGGAGGAAATAGAGAAAAACTTTCACTTCCCATGTATACAATATTAAAAATGGAGTAAGAATTCCATTGGTCTTAAACTTATCAGGTATTATAAAGATTAAGAAAACCATTTTTGGTTGAAAGAAAGCAACAAAGCATTCTTCAGTTCTTTATTCAAAGTCAGCGTTGAAGGAAAAACCTTGGAAATGTAAGCTGGGCATCTCACCAACTCAATTGAATAAAAGATCAGAAGAGAAAAAACTGTGAAATAATTCTCCACCCAGAACTCAATCTGCATTCAAACTCAATTTATAGATGAATGAATGATGGAAACCAGCTTAGGGCAAGCAAGCTCCAATCACCATCATTATTATTGTATGAGAAAATACCATCACAGCACTCAAAATACTCACTAAAAATAGCACCTTGAGCCCAATTCTTCCTTTAAAATAATTTTGTGTTTATGCAATTTCAATTTGTGGAATGTGCATTGAATTTCATGACCACCTACAAAGAAAACAGTATCTTATTTGAAGGACATGCTTGCATTTTATACAGACATACTTCTCCCCCAGACTGCACAAGGCATTCAGTGTTTATCAGGAGCATTGCTCAGACAGCATTCCTGAGTGCTCCCAGTAACTCACATGGAGTGCTCGTTGCTGCCACAGAGCCATCTGCCTCCTGACCGACTGATTCCCAGGCCACAGGCAGCCCCCCGTGTCCTGATTCAAACGTATAAATATTCACACCAGCATTCACAGATGGATGCATGTTGGCAAGAGTATCTATAACACTTTCCTTCCTCGGAACTAAAGCTTTTTAGGAAATAAATCTGTTGTAGTAAGAGAAAAGGGGTCAGTCGTTCTGTGAAGCAGTTGTATGTGAGTGTATACTTGAAAAGCTTCCCTTTTTCCAAATGGTACTCCCCCACCTTTAATCACAGTCATTCCACTTAAAAGAGGAAAAAATAGTCACAGTAAAACCTTCTTCTTATCACATACCTCTCTATCACATCTGTCACTCTCAGGGTTTTTCCATCTAATAACTCTCAAACCGTGCCATCCTCAAACAAATCATAAAACCTAAACAAACAGAACTAATCTATTGAAATTTTAAAAGGTTGTAATGTCATAACAGGCCTGTACAGGTCTAATACCATAGTGATGTTAAAAGCTGAGTTCATCCAAGGCCCCCAAGCCTGTTTATTTGTAACAGTTGTCCATTGCATTTCACATCCCTTTGGTTTTTCCTTTATTTGTGTGTCAAATGCCTTTGATGAAAGCGGTAATTAAGTATTTCTGAAGCTACTTGAAGTTAGTATTATGGTTTCATTAAACTAAATAATGCAGTAACAAAGCTAAACTGTCGGATTACCCCTCACTCCACTTTTCTCTCTCTTTTTTTCCTTTCAAGTGAAAAGCAAAACAGGGAGAGGACCTAGTTTCAGCTTTGCTCTTGAAAATCAGGTGCAATGTGCTTTGAATTCAGTTTGCACTCACAGCACACATGCACACAGCTGTCATCCCACTTTGATAGCAAAAGCAGACTAAGCTCAGGACAGCAAATGCCCATGACCTTGGGAATTATCAGTACTGATAAGCCACTTAGTGTGTGGGCACATGCAGGAAGTTAAACCATTAGAGTCTGTTTCTCACAGTTATTGTTGTATCTCCTGGTAGACCCAAGGAAAACTATTTTTAAAACTGTATAGCTTCAGGGTCAAAATGTACTTGCACAAAACTCTCAACTAATGGTTCTACTCTCTTGCAGGTACTTAATACTTTGGTGGCTTTCTTTTAAAGAGAAAAGACTTGGAATGACTTGAAATGACAGGAAAAAACCTGGAAATTATATCATTTATGATATCTGCATAAAACCGTAATCAAATATAAAATGTAGAGCATGGTGGTTCATATATACACTTAAACAAATTGAAGTTTCAGTTCCCAGGCAGGTCTGTACTCAATAGTAAGTTCCTAAGAAAAGGAACTAGTAGCTGGTGTAGAGGAAATTCAAGGAAGCCCTTTTCAAATTTTCATGCTTCCCTTTCAGAGCCATTTCTATATGCTTGGGGGCAAAGAATATTTTAAAAATTAAACCTTAACAAATAAAAGCACTCTTGCATTTGAGAAGATAGTGAAGGGAAAGGAAGTTACACATCCATATGAAGCACAGGGGTGTGTCCAGCCAAAGTTCAGGATACGTCTTGGTTCTCTCTAAACTTCAGCTTCTCCAGGCTTCTTTGTGTTTATTAACAGCCTCGCATCCAGCTGTTAAAAAGGCAGAGAATGTCCTTAAAATAAATGAGCTACATGACTGTAGCTCTTCCAGTTTTCTCACAGCATTGCATATTAAATGTTTCTCTTCAGGCTGCAGATCCTGAGAGGATAAGGGAATGATAAGGCAAAATTTTCCATTTCCATTAGAAACCACTTCTTTTTATCATCTCTGGTTTCAGAGAAAATGGTCTCACAAATGTATTTCAAATACAGTCTATAGATTGAGAACATGGGGAGGAAGGAAATCCAAAGTGTGTTATTGTATATAACCCCACAGTATGGGGCTGGGGGCAGGGAGGGGGGAGAGGAGCATCTCACAGTGTGACAAGTGATGGAGCTGGCAGTGTGACCTGACTTTGAAGATTGCCTGCAAACAACAACCTTCATTTCATGTGCTGCTGTTTCAGATGCAAAGGATGATACTTCAGGTGACAACACTGCTTATGATGCCACTCAGGCAGAAAAGAGAGAACTGCTCACAAGAGCAAGATTTACATCAGGCATGGTTTGTATCATTCAAACTACCTGTACATCATTCCTGGTGGTTCAGGCTACCAAAGGGGAACTCAAAAAGCTAAAATTAAAACTCTAAACATTTTATGCTGTACAGCAGGGTTACAGCAAGGTGTAATTCCTTCTGTTTGGAGAGAGAACTCGACTTTCATAAGCCTGGGAAACCAATAAAGCAGAAGTGTTCCAAATAGATGTTACAGAAAAATGCTCAAAGACAGCGCAGAAAAGAGACAAAAAGGGGCAGATGGTTGTGAAGGGCAATTCAGTCTCTCTGTATACAGAGGTGTTATTTGCTAGCAATAGCTTTAATAATGGCACTATCAATCTCTCATTCAACATAACAGAGTATTTTTTGCCACAATTTCCCACTCTCTCTGCTGAGCTGTATCAGGGGAAGCTGTATCAGTGACTGGCATGCTAAATTTGGCTGTCACAGTGACATGCTTGGCACCAGATGAAATGTCTGTGCTAGAAGCTGCAAGTGGAGCTGTGTTCACATCACCAACAGATGAAGCACACTAGAGCTGAGAGCAAAGCATCGAATCAAGCTGAACCTTCTCTGCTGGGCTTGCTCACTTAGTCCCAGAAGCACTGCTGATCAGGGCCAGCAGCAGAGTGGTTAAAAACACTGGTAGCATTATGGGGAGGCATGGCTTTGGGAGCACATGGAGAAAGGCATGTGGGAGGGGAAGGACCAGGGGAGACAAGAAGGCAGCAGGAGCCACTTCAGACAGCAGAAGTGGGACACTGGCTTGAAGAGAGCAAGCATGGACAGAGCAGAAAGTTGAGGCAGTCTCAACTGTGGGTGTTGTTCTGAAAGATTTGGGAAGCTGCAGTAAATTCATTTGTCCTGTCAGCTGCTATCACCATCAGAGCCCAACCAAGGCAGCGACGGTGGAGAGTTTGGGCAGGAGTTTGCCAGTATGGAAAACAGCCCAGTTGGATTATATCTCTCTATAATGAAGCATTTCACTGACACCAGGACAGTTCAAAGAGCATGTACTCTGAAACCAGAATTCCCAGCTGCGTTTTCCAGCAAACTGCCCCACGAGCCAGACTCACTCACAATTAGTTATGTTGGCAGCCAGCACTGCATTGCACCCAGTGAGACACATACAGTAACTGAATGTGACGTGCCACCATCACGACAGATCTAACCAGGGCATTCCAGAAGACAAAGTGCTCCAATACGAGGGGCTTAAAGAGGCACTAAAGAATTTATGGAGAATGAAATGCAGCTTCAGGCAGGATGATGAAACTATCAGCCTCACCAAGAGCAAACACAGAGCCAAATGGCAGGATCATATAATCCCGTGCTGCTGACAGACAACGTTGTTGGGAGTCTCAATACATTCATCTTCTTAACTGAAGCTGAGCTGACCTGATTTGATAACATGAGTACTGCCAGACAAAAAAAAAAAAAAAAATCCAAAAAAGAAAATTTTTACACTTTTTTAAGTGCTTGAGATTTCTTAAATTAAGAATTATTGGTAATTGAAATTAGTGAGTAGAAGCTGGTAGCAGTTTTTCATCAGAACTTTCTTTTACATTTTTCAGTATAGGTATACATTTTTAAAAGATGTTTTGCTTTCTTTAAATGTTTTCAAATTTTCACACACACATAATAAAAAAAAACAAATGGATTTTAAGGAGGTAAAAAATTTCTCTTCCCTTCACAAACCCCCAGCTGTGTTTTCAGTGAAAGACAAAAAATACTTTATGGATTAAATACAACATCTCTGCCCTTCCTTCCTCACCAGCCCATACTGCCTTACTTCAAGCTGCCCTGCTACTAGAAAGACTAAGAGTCTGATTCAGTGATGGTTGACTTGACTTTAAAGAGAGCTGAAAGCACTCAGTTCTCTGTAGAAGTAGCCAATGCCTCACAGTGTAAGCCCTTAAGAAGTAGAGTGGAGCAATGCCTTTATTCCAGCTTGCTACCTGCAGGGAGGAGGATGCATGGGCAGCAGCACTGGGCAACTGCTGTTCATTTCCTGCACGAGGAGCAGTAGCATTACAGAGTCTCTGGCTTGACCTGGGCAACAGAGTGTTTTTTTCTGATGTAAGACTGGTCTGGTAGGGCTCAGCTACCAAGTGAATCAATCCCTTGCCAGGCTCCTTGGCTCAGTGCTGGCAAAGGCACCCCATGCTTTTGGCACATGTAAATGTTCCCCTGCAATTCAGCCAAATCGGGTTCCGTCCCTCCCCTACAGAAGGCTTCCTTGGAGACCCTGAGAAAGTCACATAAGGACAGAGTTTTAAATGTATTTAAATTTTTCCAATTTTAATGCTTTTCTATACGATACCAACTGCGCTTGGACAGACGAGTGCCCTAAGGAAGACAGTGCTTACACCAGCAATGCAAGGAAGGGCAAAATGTGTGACCCAGACAAATGCATACAAGTTGTGAGGTGTTCAAATAATACACAACACGGGCCATAGGAACCACAGCAGGTTCTGCTCTGTAATTCAGACCCTTGCTAAAGAGCAACTACAGTATTTTCATTAAAAAAAACCAAAACAACAATCTCTTAGGTATGTAAACACCCTTACCTACTTCCTATAGGTTTGCAACTTCTGTTTGGGGTTCCTTCTCTTCCTCTGCAATAACCTGAGGCTGACACATAATACCTGCCAGGCAAGAAATGCCATATGCTGTGGGTTATCAGTAAATACAGTAATGCATATTGGCAGGGCAGTGTGTTCGTGCTAAATGATTAGTTAGCTTATGCAATTGCCAAATTTTCCTCTCATTTCCCACACTCTGGGAAGCATTTGGATAGATTTTCTCCGTGCTGATGCCAATTTATAAGGACTTAATTATCCTTAAAACAATTTCAAATTTGCCTGAAATGGGGAGAGATGGCTTTAAACCTAATACGTCTGATATACAAATACACATTTTGAGAGCTATGCAGACCAGAAAAGAGGAAAGGAAAGCCACCAGCACATCCTAACCCATATAAGTCCATGGAAGGGCTAGCTTCTGGCTGTCAAAATGTCTCAAAAAAATTTTCCTCTTCAACATGAAATGTCACAGCACAGCCAGAATACCTACAAGAATGGAATTGTGTGTTTGCATAGAAACCCGAGACAAAACTGGAGATGAACTAGGGCTCCCTTTTGGGTCTAGATGTCACAGGTGCTTCCAAACAAATGCTGATTTAGGGAGGAGATATATACACCGGGTCTGCACAGACTCTGCTCTCTCACATTACATGGAGTGCACAGCAATAACATGGGAGAAGAGGGACAGAAGAGCTCAAAGGAAAACTATTTAGTCCTTCTATTTTCTGGAAGTTACTGAGAGCCTGAACTAGCCTTGGCTCTGACAGCAAATAGAAGGCATATTACAGCAATAGAAGGGAGATTACATACAAAAAGGAGAATTACTGGGTAGTACAGCAGTAGCAGGTACTCAGAAAGCATATGGAGTACAAGGATGTTCTTCTCTCATTAAGAAAATCACATATTTGAAAGAAGCCTAAGGAGGACACTATCAATTTGAGTTGGCACAGGCAATCTCTCTCAAAAGAGGATTGCTTCAGCTCACAGAGAAGCACAGACCTTGGCATTAAATGAATGCTTCCATTTTCCTCTACTGTCTTTGGGGCTGGGATGTCCTCTCTTGGAGGGCAAAACCCTGAAGCTTCCTTGGTGCTCACCTGGATCCTTGAGCTTATACAGGCCTCCTGCACAGCAACACCATCCATTTAATTCAGCTGTAGCACGTCAGGCTCCCACTGGGGCCAAGGCCACTCAGCGCATTGCAGGAGGCAGTCAGGAGCTTCCCCAGCCCAGCTTCCATTCCAGGCTGACAACAAAAATCCCACTGCTCGGGCACAGCTGCAGCAGCAGGGTCCCTTTTACTGATCTTGCCTCTGATATGCCAAGCCCTGCTGAGCCTGTGGAAATCAGGTTTACAATAGCAGCTGCAGCCATTAGCTCCCTCTTTTGTGATTCCCAGCATTATTATGCTGTTTGCGAACTTCACTTTAAATGCCCAGACTATAGGCTGGGAGAGATGAGACTTAGCAAAAAAGCACATACACACACTGACACACAAAGTGTGACAAACCCCAATGGCAAGGTTCTGCTAATAGCTTGTTATTTAGTGACATAAAATCACTGCTAAGGTAATACAGGCAGCCTAAACCTCTAGCAGCCCTTTGACAGAGACACTCAAAAAAAGCCCCTTTCACAACATTGCACAGGGCAGTTAAACACACACGGGAAACAAAACAAACTCTAAAAACAAGTACCTTTCTGCCAGAAAAAATAGGCCGCTTTTGCTCATGTATGATGCACAGGGAGGGGGTAAAGAACTCTTCTCACAGAGAAAAAAAGACTGAAGTGGGCTTTGGAAAAGTTTTACTTTAAATTGTAATTCTAAAAGCTGCTCTTGGAAGAAGCTGCTCTTTGTACCCTCCCCTCTGCCTCAAAGGAGAGCCTACTACTTTCAGCCCAAGTCTTGACCAAGGACATCAGGAAGAACAGCAGCAAAAATGAAACAGAATACATGTTTCTAAAAGTCTTGTTCCACATTTGAAAACTGAACAGACCATGGTCATATAATGTTAACTGGTATGATTGCACTTGTATTATTTTCTAGTGTGCACACAGATTTAGTGCTCTAAAGGCACGTAGCAGACCTCTGTGCATATGGAAATGGAGTCTGTGTGGAGGATGCAAAAGCCTGCTGAGGCAGTTAATGTCCAGCCTGGCTTATTATTTTAGGTACCAGATTGTGTTTATGTGGCCCTAACTGCATGCAGAGCTGGCGCAGGTGTGGGAACAGTTTGGTCATGTCCACGTGAAAAGGCACCTGAGAACGCGTGGAGCGCAGTGCAGACATGCTGCACTGCTCCGTGTGGAGCCAGCTCAGGCTCAGAGCTGGTCCTGGCTGGCTCCATGCAGCTCTTCAAACAACGCTCTCCAGCATGCACAGGCTGCATTACCACATGTGCAGCCCCATCCCTGCATCACCATCCCATTCAAGGACAAAAGCTGCCTGCAGGCGTTAGTGCCTGTAAACCTTTACAGATGGGAGCACACTGAATAGTACAAAGACACCAGAGCTGGTTTGCATGAGTCCCCCTTCATCCAGAAACAAGAGTATCAAAGATTCCATGATCCAGGATGTTCTTGCTCCCCACTGCTGCATACAATGACAACCATGCAGGAGACATGAAGATGCCATTAATCCATACATATCCATGCTAACAGCACAGCTGTTAAGAGACACAAGCAATGCTGTCAGAGGAGCTGAGTTAATTTACATCATCCTAGGTTCATTATCTGAGGGAATACACTAGAGAGGGGTGGCAAGGATGATTGCAGTCACAACCAATCTGTTGCCACTGAGCCAAAGTACAATTTCTGATTTGGCAAGGCCAAAAAACAACTGACCCACCTACAGCCCTGTTTAAGAGTTTGGCCCTGTAAGCAAGGGAGAGAGACAGACTGGCATACATCACACTTCACTTTATGGCTGCTAATTGTCTTGGATGAGTATTTATTTATATAAATAATTCACTTGTGTGTCCCACCAAGAAGACACCTGAGCCCCACATCATCTGCTGATGCTGACTTTAATGATCCACGTCCAGCACATGGGTACCACCATTCCCATCCTGCTCCCCCAGCCCTCCAATAAGGCCCTCGCCCATCTGTGCAGGAGGACAGATTAAATGATCAAGGACTAACAATGGCAGCCTATCAGTCTGTAAACAGTTCTTGTGGGATCTGACAGGCTTCCTCAGGGCAAGCACTCTGCAGATGAGGCCTCACTACAGAGACCTACAGTCCTTGGCTGCTAATGCAGGTGGCTGAATTTATTTGTAGTTAAACAGTTGATCTAGTCAACTTAGACTCTTCTTCCAATCCTTGAAAAAGTAAAATGTCTAGGGTTACATTTGTGAATGAGTCTAACATTCAGCTGGTTTCAGTGGGCAACAAACCTATTTTGATTCATTAAGCCCTTGGGATGTTTTATTGAGGCTTTAGAGCTCATCCCTGAAAACTTGACCACAATTACGTATCTTTTGTAAGGGATGAACCTAAGCCTCAGTAAAAACCTCAACTTTGAAAGCTTTAAAAACTTCCAAATTAGGCTGAAATCTAACATTATAAAAGGTGTATATTTAGATCAAGTGCTTTTTAATGCACCACAAGGAACACGTTTTTGATTGAAGTGTTTCTATCTTCTGTTTGTACCAGGACAGGCACTGTGAGCTTTGAATACAAATGCAGAGATTTTATTTCCATCAGGAATATGACAGCTGCTTCATATACATTGCCTAACATATAATTTTAAAGAAAAACTATGAAAATTGAAATACTTAAAGTTTGTCAAAATGTAGTTTGACTCAATCTGAAAAGCATACGTTTGTTGCCACTGCATGTCCCAACAATTCAGTACTCCAGGAATGGCACTTTAATTTTCATAACACATTACCATCTATTAGTGAGACATTTGTGACACACTATATTTTATTATCTCAGACTCTAAATACTGCATCATTCTCTAAGGGCCTGTTTCTTCAGCTATGCCTGTTGGTACCCTTTCCTCACACATTTTGTCCCATTAAGGCCTGTGGGTTTAATTTTATGGATAAAAGTTTGCAAGATGAACCTAGATTACTACAGTGATGACTACTCACACAGGGAGAGCTCAGAGTATGCACAAAATAGTCCAAGCTGAACATAATGACAGTCAAATGTTTATCACTGCTGGCACAGAGGAGTGCACTGCTATTGCAAATTCTCCCTTTTCTGCAGCTAAACAATTCTGGACTCCAGGACAGAGAGTGAAGAAATACTTACCAGCACAACATGCATGCACTGTGTATACAGCTGAGCTGCAAACACACCACATGCAAATATACTAAATGTCAACATTTCAGCCTCAAGCAGGTGCTTGTCTTCAAAACCAAATATATTGGTAACCTTTCTGCCAGATGTATTTGGCAGAAAGCTCTGTGTTCAAATATAGGCTCCTCTGGAGCCTCAATAATGGCTGCTCTAAACATTAACTAACGTCAGGAATGTAGAAAAATGTAAACAGCTTCCTTAGCCACTTTAGGCAGCTACTGCTTTCCCTTTGGAAATAGTAAATGTGGATGTAAAAGGAAAAAAAATAGTAAAAAATTGTGAAGGCAGTGGGAAGAAGTACTACCTGATGGTGGAAAACTAAAAATGCCCAATATCTTCATTTTTATGTGTCAATACCAATGAACACCAAATACCTGCTTTTCAAGTATACCTGACTGTATTCCCTAGCTTTGTTTTCCTCATAAGTCTTCGGTTGCTTGACAAATGCAAACACCTTTTTATTTGCTAGTGCTGCCCCTTCCCTGTATCCCAGATTTGCTAACCACCTCACAGTTTGTTGGCAAACACTAGCAACATTCAGTCAAGTCAGGTCTATGCCCATCATCTCAGAAAAGATTTTGTGCTGCATTTCTGGAATATTTTATTACATCATGATATTTTTGCCACGTGCCCTATCAGTCAGAAGATAAGAATCAGTTCTCTCTGTAGTAGGTGAGAGGTTGTGCTCTCTTTTAAATTCTTTGCTCTCTTCCTAACTTGCTGCTCTCATGAATGCTGCCTTCACATAGTGCTTCAGTAAACTTTTCTAAATATGCTTCAGGACCTCTCATGATCTTTAACAGCAGTAAAGCCAGGTTTTAATTCTCCTGATCAAAAAACTTCTTGTAGCCCAGATAAAGAAGAAAGATTATTCAGATTCATATCAAATATCAGTTCTATTGTGGTCAACAGGGAGGTTCATTATCATTCACAATCCTGGTGTACAAGTAACACCTCAGTGCTACGTGTGGCTTATCCTTGATGCTTTACAAGACAAAACTGAGATAACCTGATGCAACATCTTCACTTACAATGCTCTCTGTGCAATTGCATTACCTCTGATATCACACAACAAAATTAATATTAGTCACAGCTTATTCACCCATATCTCTGAAACGTAGAGGAGGTGCCATTTCACCTAAAATTCACTCATAAGTTTTCTTCCCTCTGCTTCACCAACAGGTGGGGGAAGACAGCTCCTTATTGGTGGGGTCCAGAATGCAGGCATACACGTAGGCATGACTGGAAAACCCAGTACCAGTTTAGCAGAGAGAATGTGAAATAGCAATGCAGCTTTCTCCTCAGAGTGTGTATCAATAAACACTGCTTCAGACTCTGTGGGAGTATCTGACTTCACTCTGTGTGAGACAAGGCATCAATACCCAATTTACAACAAGGAGGTAGAAGCTTGGAAATCTTCTGCTGGAGCAAGAAGTCCTCTGCTTTCCCAGTTTGTGACCTCCTGGTGTTGGCAATACCTGCAGAAGAAAATTTAAGAAATATATTTGAAAATCAGATCTTTAACCTAGAGACACATTCACAGAGTGAAGAGTTCAGATTTCTGTGCTTAAACTGACTGTCCCAAGGACATTACAGTCAGAGATCCCTCTAGACTTGGAATAAAATGGGGCCTTTTCAGCTAATGACAGACAGGGTTGTACAGCTGTGTGTGCTACATATGTGCTTCTGCCCTGAACCCTCTATACAGTTTAGAACAAGAATAGGACCTCTTTCAACACTGATAATTATATCAACTCATTCTAGAAGCTAAAAAAGCCCTGAGAGCCCTGGGCAGCTGAAGTAATAATACATTATATTGAGCATTAATATCCCAAGAAAATAAAAAAGTTCAGAAATGTGGTTACCTTTTTGTTTCCAGTTTTCAACAAAGAACAATAGGCTATTTCTCACTTGGCAGTCATGAGCTATAACTCCTTAGTCATAGAGGAAAACCCAGCCATCAAATTTTTTGATGATTCAGGCAGACCTCCATATATTTTTCTTCACTTAAACATTTTGACAGATGATCAGATTAATTTCATTTTATATCTGCTTCCTCCCCACTCCCAACAAGGCTCTAAAACCAATGTTAAGGCAAAAAAAGCATGACAATTCACAAATCCCACTTCTCACTGTTTGGTAAATAACTTCTATGTGACTGCTTTCACTTTTCTAGAGAGTCCTCATCTTCCACTTCTTTTGCATCCAATGAGGATCTGTAGTTCACCTAACCATATATCTGCATGCTACAGCCTCTATTACTTTGTCAGCCCTCCAATACATAATATACTAGTCTCCACTTCTTCCTACGTGTGCCTAGTGACCCAGCACATGTGTTTTATTTATAGTTTTAATAAAAAGGTCTCCCCATAATAAGGGATATTCAGAAGAAGCTACAGATGAGGGAACTAAAAATATACAGCCAAAATAATGGGAATGCATTTCACCAGGATTTTAAAACACATGAGAGAAAAAAAAAAGGCTGTAGTTAGCAGAACTTCCATTACCATCCACCAGTGTGGAACTTCTGAAGGCTACAGAGCACTGTGCTCTAGGACAGAAGGAAAGAGAAGGCTTGGTGTGCCAAGCTCAGGTGACCAGCAACTACCCAGAGAATCAGGAAACCAGATCTTCTCTTTTCAGTCTGCCATGGACTTTCTTTCCAGCCCCACAGCCACTCAGCCTGTATGTTACAGCACACGTTTTTTTTTTTTGTAAAGCAAGTAAAGCAGTACCTTTTTGAAATGCTTTGGGTAGGAAATGTTAGATAGATGTTGTCTAGAGGCCATACAACTAATCTGACTTCTCTATCAGGTTGTACTCTTTGGTGTGCAAAGTCACAGGTCTGCATAAACACTGTAGACCTACATGGACATGGAGGCAGCTGTTACTGGTGACGTGCAGGAAAGGGTGGTTTTGCTCTGTGTACTCTGCAAATACAGCAGTGATCAGATCTATACAGACAGTTTGAGAAAAGGTCAGGCTCAAACTTCCTCTAGGAGTTTCTACTGTGTCCAGAGGTTCTCATAAATTTATCTTGATTTGTTGGGTGAAATGCTACATAAACCAGAAGAATCTCAGGGTCATGTTTTTTGGTGAATTCAGAAAGCAAATGTACTTTTATTTCCAGAATAGAGAACACATTCATCTGTCCCATTAATTATTCCCCCCTGAATTCACTTAGTATCAAGATTTTTTCACTCCCTAAATCCACTTTCTTCAATCTTATCTGTTCTTCCCTCAAGCACAACTCTCCACAAGAGCAGCATGATGGATTCCTGGTTAGTGCGGGAGATGCAATCTCAATTTTGCCCATGATGGTACTAATGAGGCTCACCAGAGTGATTAATTTATCTTCTTCTTGATATATTTGCTCATGCCAGCTCCAGGAAAGATTCTGTCGGTCAGGTTAAGGTTAACACTAGAGTATCAACTCTCCAAAGCTTTAACTAGATCAGACAGATCATGACGTGACCTGACATATAGACATGACATGGGCATGATTTTCATCTATCTGAGTCAAGGAAAGTGAAAATCAGGTGTAGGAGGCTTACTTTCTTCCCCTGTGTTTGCATCTCTGTTCAGTCTTTCCCACATACTTTCAGATAATCTGGGGTTATGCTGTGACAACTGAGAATGCTTGTGTTTCTCAGATCCTCTTTAAGTTGCCAATGAGAAAATTTTTTGTACCAGCACACCCTCTTGATCTCAGAATGAAATAACATTAGAATGCTTGAAGTGTGAAGAGTGACATAAATGATTTACAGTGCTTTGCAGGCATACCCAATGGAAGAGCTGCTATTCTCTTTAAAAGTGAATAAACTTCCCACTTTAAAGGGGCAGAATTTGTACAACTAAGAGAAAAAATATTTTAAAAAATATTAAAAAATATATACCCTTGCTTTCCCCAGGCATAAATATCCTCTGTCTTCTTATCTGTGTTTCAAACATCTGGCTTTAGCTCATTAGACTCCCAACACTGATATAGTTGGAGGTGATGTATAGAGGAGAGAGGAAGAACAGCAGAGGCAAAATTCTCAAATACCTTCTGGGCCTGATTTAAAGTAGGTTGCAATCATGGGGGGGCATCAGCTAGGAAAAGCTGTTATTCCAGTTTCTGCAGATGCAAGAGTCAGTAAGATGAAGAGGCAGGATGAATGTTTCAAGACAGAGGCACATGGAAAATGGAACACTTACGTGCGTGCAAGACAGGGATCATGAAAAAACACCCTCACAAATAAATCTATACCTTAGTACACATCCCATCTCTGTCTCCCCCTCAGCAGCTCTTATCTCCCTTCTCACACAAATCAAGCTGGGGTCTGGGTACTGCAGATATTTGGTCACCCTTCAGGTAGCAACACTGAAATCATCTCTTCCCCACTATTTCCAATTTGTTATTAGCTGCTGCTGGAAATCACTCCCTCGAAGTTACAAAGTGTGTGTCACAAACATACACAGGGAGACCTGCTTCACAGGAACTTCTCCTAATCCACCTCAGGAAAAACCAGCAAGTTAGCTTAAAATGCTAGCTGGGTGGTTCACCAAACTCAGCTAATGTTGTCTTACTGCTCGGTTTAGGGAGTGCTCACACTAATCACTGGGCTAGAGGCAGTAATTTCCCATTTTGTGGGTAATGATGAGAAGCCTGAGGCAAATACCCAGATAGTTGGGATGGGACTGAAAGGAAGTGTTTTTATTTTCATCTCAATGCAGAGATAAAGTTTGCCATCTTTGAGATATGTTTAACAGACCATGGTCAGCTACTCAACAGATTCTAATGTAAAAACTTCAAACCACATCTAGACAAACACAAAAATCACTGTGTCTAAACCATTGATGTCTAAAAATCATTGACTAGAATGCATTAATTAACACACCACTTTCTTTATTTTAACAGAGGCCAAGACTGTCTTCTGCACCAGATCCCAGAGTCCCACACAGCCCCCCCAACTGAATCGTGCATGAGCATCTGCCATTATTCCTCACACTACTTTGGCTAAACATGTAATGTATCAATCACATTAAATGTACAGCTTAACTCACTCTTATTAAGGCACCTTCACCCTCACAAAGTTTGTCCCTTTCTGGGAGATGTCAGTGGAGACATAATTTTGGAAGGGATTTGTTAGTGTGAATTAGAAAGAAACCAAAAATCTCAAATTCAGAAAGACGCTAGGAGAACCTTGCAAAGCACATTTTATAGACACATTTCATCAGCCAAGAAGGAATAAGACACGATTCTCCTTGCCAAAGATAGCACATTACAAAACAAGAGAAGAGTATAAAGATCCTGTCTTGGATCACTTTGACACTGTCCTTACCACAACAAGCAGTGAAAAATATGGATGTATCTGCAATTACTGAAAAATTCAACAAGAACAAACTTAGTAAAACTAGAATTTTAACCACAGTAACACATTTTGAAACTGTCTCCCCCATCACCTCAGTTGATACAAATGATCAAACTTTATGTGTGTCTCAAAAGAAGTCAGTAGCACGTGACCATCTTCTGGGTCACCAGCACCATGCCCAGCAGTATGTAAAATAACTATTCTTTCTATATTAAAACAGAACTAGAGTTGGTTTAGTGGCTGGTGAAAGCTGCTAAGACATGACTTCTGATTATGCTGCCCTGGAGAGCACAGGAGGTTTTGTGGGAACTAGAGGCTGATTCTATTTCAGTTTCCTGAAGAACAAGACAGCACAGCTGCACTGTCATTATGCAGGGTAGGGTCCCAGCTCTAAATAACACTTTGAGTTAAATCATGATTTTTTAAAAATGTTGGTTTTTTAATCTGTCTGATCTTGTATAGGCAATTTCAAGGAAAGAAAAATCTGGTTTAAAAATATTTTTTCTATTTTGGAAATTGTGAGGTCAAAGCATTTCTTCAAACATTCAAAAGAGGGATTACATCTTCCCCACTCAGGAGCTGTGGCCACTGAAACACGCAATATAAAAATCAAAATATATACAGTACTGAGAACTGGAACAGAATTTTTGGGTTTGAGTTTCAGCTAAGCTCTCAATTGAAACCAAAATAGTTGTTGATAAAATAGAAGATTAAAATTTTTAAGACAAATGTTTAACTATTAATAAGGTTTGTTCTGGGTTTTTTTTTAAAGGGAAATTTTTTTATTCAATGTGGTACTTTAAAACACAGTCAGCAAAACACATTTGGGATGAAAATCCACTTTGTGTCCAGGATTTTGGCGAGGGTTTTTCTGTCTAACTGAAACCTTAGCTGAAGTCTCTTTGCCAGTTAATTATTTCCAGATAGCTCTTTTCAGATCTAAGATATCCCAAATGTCACACCAGAGCTGTCAGTTCTCATTAGAATATTATTAATAAAGGACCAAATGGCAAAAATAGAAGGTGAGATCAGCACAGGTTACCACTTTAAATGACTCAGGGAACACTTGACCTTGAGACTAATTCCCTATCCATGTCACACGGATCCTTAACTTCTTCCCTCCCGAGCGCAAGGTAAGTGCGTGGCTCGCTCCCGGCGCTTGGGGAGTGTCTTGGTTTACCAGGCAGGGTCTGCCAGGGAAGGCCGCAAGACCTCCCTTGGAATGGAGAATGCAAAACCCCCTCCCTCCGGATTATTAGAACTGTGGAACTAAGAGGCTCTCAGGCAGCGAGGTGGGGATAAGAATAGCAGTTCTTTACTAATATATATATATATATATATTAAAAGAAACAAACACACAACAGTAACAGCGGTGTTAACACCAAACAGACCCAGAAGCAGTGGGAGCCTTGCGGCTGCGGCGCTTTCCCTTGCTGCAGTCACAGCCGGCCGGGGCG
>VZSE01004122.1:1805841-1921723 GCA_013398275.1 Promerops cafer | reverse complement strand
GCAAAGCATCCTTGAAGAACCCTGTGAGCAGTTTCGGTCCATGGACAGTGGTGAGAGCACTGTACATGGAAGGAGGATGTCACCGTGGCAGAGTTTCTCCGGGCGGTGCCATGTGTGACAAGGAAACATGGGGAGTTTCAACCCTGTTTCGTGAGGAGGACTGTGGTACAAGAGAGACTCCTCTCTCCCTTGATAGACTGAGAATTGATTATCAGAGTGTTGGTAACTTGATCAGTACTCCAAGATTTTTGTCTCACTGTGCTTTGGTGAAATTGGGTGGGAGGAGGAGGAATGGTTTAAAAGGTTTTCCTTCTGTTTCCTGTGTGTTTCTGATTTTAGTTTGTAGTTTAATAAAGTTTTTTTTTCTCTCTTTTTCTAAGTTTGAGCCTGCTCTGCTCTGTTCCTGGTCGTATCTCACAGCAGTTAGTTAAAGAAAATACATTTTCATGGGTGCACTGGCATTGGGCCAGCGCCAAACCCTGACAGGGAGGTGTCGCTGCCGTGTGACACGGGCACACCGGAGCCCCGTTCTGCTGGGCAGCGCGCAGAGCAGCTCACCGTGGCAGCAGCTATCGCTTCTTGGCGGGTGGCTCGCAACACCTCTGCCATTTACCTTGCCTTCATCCTGAAGGCGCAGCCCGGACATACCTCGAGCATGTCTGGGCGCCAACAGCCCTGGGCGGCGCCCTCGGGTGTGCACGGACGGGCAGCGAGAGCCCGAGCCGGCGGTAGCGCTGGAGGTCCTTGCAGGGCAGAAGCCTGACCGCGGGCAGGGCTGCTGTGGATGCTGACAGCCGGCCCACATCACGTCCTGCGCGGGCACAGCTCCAGGTGCTGCACAGAGAGGTCATGGAGTCAAATGCGGGATGCCCTTGGCTTTCTACTGACACGAGTGAGGGCTGCCCAAACCTGTCCCTTCATTCCAAAGTTATTTTCTCAACCCTTTGTAAAGATACAACGACTTTAAAAAGATTTTTAAAAGATAATAAAGTAGACAGATGGTGAGACCTCAGCAAACCAGGGATCAGGTTCAGGTAATGTTAGTATCCACTGGTGCTTTCAGTGGAAAATTCACTATTAATCACTTTGCCCAACCTGAACAATTGTAGGCAAAGACTGGCTATTTTAATTACTTTATTATTTCCCTAAGCTGTCATTCTGAAATCTCAAAATGAAACACAACAAATTGGAGAAAAAAATGCAGTTTGTTCTTTGCAAACATAGCTGTATAAAAAATGACTCCCTGAATATTGCAGCTCCAATGAGCACAGGTAGGTGCACATCTGTGTGTCTATTCATGTTTTCATTAATCTGCAATCCTCTACACGCACGTACTGTACAAAAATACTGAGCACAATGAAGAACTGATACTGTGGGTTTATGAAACTTCTAGAATAGCATACATGCAGACTTGATATGCAGCGCAAGTAAAGCAGTCCCTGACCCAGGAAAGCACTCCAACACATGCTTTATGTTAAGTCTGTGAATATTGTTACTGAAAGCAAATGAGACCACTTGGTGTTGGAAGTGTTTTGTTGGATTAAAGCCTAAAGGAAGAGGGGAATTGCACAAAGGACTTTTTATGACAAGTAAGAGGGAGAATTCTCAGCAGTACCCTCAGAAACAAAAAATGGCTGGACACCTTCTCCACTGGTTACTAGGATATCTAATTTCCATTTACCCATGCCACATAAACTTCACATTCCCAGGAGTAAAAAAGAAAATAAGGCTTAAAACCTTAGTTAAGGGAAAAATTGGGAACCTATTTTTCTTTCAGTCATGATGAATACTCTGTAACTTCAAGACAAAAAACTTAATTTTTCAATATATCACTACAATCTTAGATTTCAATTTTAGATGCCTGGAAAACTATGTTTGTAAAGGAAATACCCTCACCAGTTATAGGAAGCATTAAAATATGGAAGAGCTTACAAAAAAAGAAAGGGATAAAGACCTGATTTTTATAAAGTAAACGATCTTGTATGTTACCTTGGTAGTGTATAGGCATCTTGAGAAAAATAAAAATTTGTCTGAAGTCATACAGAGGTAGGTTCATGCAAAAACCATGAGTGAGGGTAAGTTGCTAGAATACTGTGCAGCTAAGCCAGGGAGAGGAGGTCACAGGGATGTAGCAAAGGAGCGTGATTTTAGTGCACCTCAGAGCAGCAAAATAGTTCTGGTCCCCTGAAATGCAATATCCCATCTCTTTTCTTCAGAGATGAGCAGATCTGCACTGTCCCTCCCACTCCAAGACAGAGGCAGATGTCAGCAGTCAAGCAAAACAACATATCAACATGGCTATTCAAAAATGAGGAGCAAAGTCTGGAAAAAGATCAATCTTCATATACATCAGCTTCACTGTTACTCTGCCACCTCAATCACTGTGTGTGAATTGAGAGCATGACTACAACATTGATTATACCCACGGAAATGATTCTGCAAACAGCAGCCTTGTGTCAATAGTTTTTAGATTTTCTGTGCTGAATCACAAAGGCTTCTGACGGTGTGCAAACATGGTGTGGAAAGTAGCAAAGATATTTTGACCAATTTGATGATTAAGCCCTGGTAAAAAGTTGCTCATCCTAAATAGAATCTTGGCAGAAACAGTCTTGCCTTGTCCTGTCAAAGTGTTCATTCACTGGACTGCTAAAAGTTTGCAGGTTTTGTGTAGCTTTGCATAGATACATTCAATATTTTATTTCTCTGCTCTGATCCTCTGAAATATAGTTGTGTCCTATCATTTCAGTCCCAGGTAAAACCCCCAGGCTGTTGTCAGAGTACCTCAGAGACATAAGTCTTTGACCTGGATGGAAGTAGTAGACAGTGTAGTGGCAGCTCACCTTAATAGCATGTTGTCTGGGAAAAAAATTCAAAGCTAGGTTGGAAGGTTTTTCTCCTCATCTCATTTCCTTAGCCTAGCAGTAAGATTACTTTCACAGAGAGGATTTATTCAGTTTTGCATCAGAGTGTATTATTGTTTCCAGTCGGTCATTTTCGGAATATAAAGGACCTTTGGCAGTGAGTGGTTTCCAGCAGCTCGAGATGCATGTTTGGTACAACCTGTACACTTCTGACGTATATTTCACCCAGCTGAGGGGAGGATCCTGCACACAGCAATACCCACCCCTCATGAGAAACCCAACCACAGAACATCTGAACTCACGCACTTGGGACTCTCTTAGCCTCAGATACTAGTCTCAGAATAATCATACTGAAAATGATAACTTTCTCAGTGTCAAAGATTACTTCCCTTGAGGCTTCTCAGTTCCTTCCTCTCAGACTATTTTCCTTCCTTCATACTCACGTCTTCTTTCTCACCTACCTCACCCCTTCCTCTTTTTTCAACTCTCCTATCTACTTTATTCTTTCACATCTTTCTGGTCTTCTTCTCTTCCATCTTACTTAACCCTTCAGTAAAGAGAAAAGAACCAATCCCTGCCATTTGTATATATGTCCCCAAAGAGACACTTGTCTGGGACTTGATTAAGGGATATCTCTCTTAAAATTCATACTGACACACAAAAAGAGCAAAGAGGTTACAAACTTAAAAGGAAAGATTAAATCTTTTTTAAAAGTCTTTCTCAGAGACTCACCATCACTTTTTAAAGTTAGGGCACCAATTAATTGAAAGCATCTTAATTCCTGTGACTTTGAAAAAAAAAACAAAATACCTTAATGCAATTACTCCTGGGAGCGAAAGTGATCAATTTGAGTAAGGGTGGATAAACATAATGGGTTGGGCTTTTTTTTGTACGTATAATTTTGTACATAAAATTGGTTCTGTAATCTCAGAACTGTTCTCTTACTGTTCATCTTTTCCATGTGTTGTGTGAACTGATCTGTATTTTGAGAACTTTTTCACATCAGTTTTTCTTGAAGAAAGACATCAGACATACTTTACTGCTTAGCTATCCTGTCGAGTCCAAACAAACAGTCCCATTAGGTGACATCACCCTTACTAACCTTTAAGTAATTCCACCTACACAATACTCCTTCAGCAGCACTTGCACACAGTGAAATGGAACATAAAAAAACAAAATCAGAAAATGTTGCCAGTTGGATTGAGTCATCTGTACTTGTGAACATCTCATGAACTATAATGCAACTCCAAGCTGAAATGAGGCATGCTAACCTGCACAAGTGTAAAACTGCACAAGCACTTAAATCTCTTCATATAGATACGTTCTTGCCCTCCCAAAACCACTTACATGACTGCAGTCACATTATGACTACATCATACAAAAACTGAACAAGCAATGAAACAGCAGTGGTCCACTTACAGAGACAAATTATAAGAGAAGGCAGATCAGGTCACATTTTTGCAAAGAGTGTTACCTAGGTACGGCTCCACAGATCCAATATTAAAACTAAGATAAGTATGCCACCTTGGTTCCTCACATCACAGTTGCTGGATGTTGGCATCTCCATCTTTGCTGCCTGGGAGCTATCTGCTGGTTAATGTCAAACTACTTATGTGCACAAGAAGAGGTGCATATGCTCACCAAGGAACGAGGTGGAAAGTTTATCTTTCTTTTGCCATTGACTTAGTGGAAAGTGTCTGTAGAAGACACTTAAGATGCCCCTCCCACTGCTGCAGCCACTGCCTTTTGGGCAAACTCTATTTTTATAGAACTTAATGAACATATTCTTAGCTAAATGAAGTCTAAATGAGACTTCGCTATTCTTTCAGCTTTGAAATACAGTAAAAACATGAATGGATATGTTCCAACATAAAAACAAAAACATTTCAATTCCTGCTCTTATGTTGGCTTCTTACACAAGAAAAAAACTAAAAGCAAAATCCCCAAATGTGGTAACTTTATTTACTTTAAATAAATAACTTACTTTAAATAAATTAAAATACAGGCAGTTTTCTTGAATTCTGTAGTGGGCTGGGTTTTTTCAAAAAAGATGATATGTGCTAACTTCAGTGTCCTAGAACACTATTAAAGAAAAATAACACGTAGATGAGAAATCAGTAGTTTCTTCATTTGAGAAATGTCAGAGTGCTGAAAAAGTAACTTTCTTAATTGGGGGGGGGGGGGAGAAAAGTGTTTTCAGGGGATTTTTTTCATCTTTTTTCTCTTCTATAGTTTGTTTTGCATGCAGGAGATTTTAATACTTTCATGACAGCTCGCATAGCCCAGTGTCTTTTGTCATTGATAACCAGACAGGATACCATAAAGCTGCTCTTTCTACATCCCTGGCTGGTGAAGAAGAACAAATCAATGATAAAAAATTCACAACTACAATTTCACTACTGGGCTATCTCAAGTTTTTCCCAACTCTCCAATCTTCACTCGCCTAACAACCTGTCAGTTTGCAGCTCTCATTTCTGGAATATCTGGGGGCCTAGATCTACAGAGACAGTTAAACTCCAAAGATGGACATATGGGGTTTGTGGGTTGGATTTTTTTGCAATGATATAAATATCTGAAGAAGTTTATACTTGCACCTTTAGGCATTTCAATATGTTCCTATTTCTAAATATTTTATTGATTAGCTACTTGAATAAATAGCTATTGAGCTTAAATTACTCTTACTCAGTCTAACCTCAACTTAAATGCATCCTTCACTACCACACTCTTCCTGTCAATGCCTTTGTAAGTATTTAGCCAGTATTTGTTAAGACTTGTATTTAAAGGTGGTACAAGTTTGTGCAGTTTCTGAAGCCATTCTGGGTATGGATTGCTGCTTCTCAAAATGCCTCTGAATGTATGTTTACACTGCAAGTCAAACCAAGTTTGAAGTTGTTCTCCAGGTCAAACTTGTTCATTCTGTTGTTTATACATGAACATACTTTAAATAAATTAAAATACAGGGTACAGACTGAGGACAAGCAGTCTCAGGAACTCCCTGAGGTGGAGCCTGAAAACTGACAGCTGGGTAACACAGGTTGACCTTTTTGTTCCTGGTGATGTGGGTGAATCATCCATATCCAGGACCAAGCAGGCTCATCCTATTCTAAGCTCTTCCCAAGCACGGTCTTAACATTCTGTGTCCAAGCTACAGCCAGTCAGCAGAGCTGAAATAAGAGCCAGCAATGTGGAATCACACAGGCCACAGAAGTCACCATAATTAACCTTCTCTAAGCATGCTCTTAATCTCCCAACTCATTTAAAACTAAACAACTTAAAGGGAACGATAAATCAAGGCAAAAGTCCTTCAACATTGTCATCAGAGTTTTAAAGTCATAAGAACAAAAATTCAGACAGAAGAGATCGTACTTAGGAGGAGTTCCACATAGAAAATTACCTTGCTAAAACTAAATCCATGGCATGTCCTCCTTTTAGACAAGCTGGCTTGACTCTTCTGCACACACACACACTGAACAGAGAGAAGAATTTACCCCTTCCCATGCTTTAATGCAGGCCCTTTAAATTTGGTTTGTAAGTGACTTTTGCATCAGTCCTCCTTGTTAGCTGCTGGTAACAAAGATAAAAGACAAGAATAGAGTGGTCAGTGTTCTCCAGGAGTACCTGTTTCCATTTACTCTTGTCAGATGTGAATTTGCAGCAGCAGTATTGGACACAGCTACTGCCAGCTGCGTGAGATGTACCAAGCAGCTCAGGGAAGAGCTCATAAAAACAAACAGGAATGAGTATATTAACCCCCTCTCACTCATCCTAGCATGAAATTCAATAAACAGAGCTTGAGGCACAGTGCTGTAAACACAACATCTTTAAAGGCAAAGGGAAAAATCCAAGAACATTTTTGGAGAACAAGCAAAATCAGGCATGTGCCCACTCTGTGGGGGTAGCCAGATGCCTAATGGTGATTACTGCAGACTCTTTCATCTAAATTCACTGCAGGAAAGGAAAAGATTAAAACAATTTTACTTCGTCTCTCTTATTTCAAAAACATATGTGCAAGTGGCATGGGATGAAGTGCAAAATATTAATAATAAAGTCTGCACTCAGACTGTTTGCAAGATGTTAAAAACCCCACAGAATAAAACAAACCAACCAAACAAAACACCCCAGTCTCTCCTCAGCTGCCCCTTTGATGAATATGTTTGGCACTATTTTCCAGGCAAGGATCAATTCCTTGACAATTCCTACACATTTATTTAGGGATTTAACCTTCAAACTGAGCCCTGTATGGTAGGTGCCACTTCACCCCACCCCCCTGAAAAAAGACAAAGACAAACAGGAAGACAGGGCAAAGAAATGAACTGTCTTAATCTGATTTTAGCCTCCTCTCTCTCATCTATCATGTTTTTTTTTCATCTCATAGGTTTCCTCTTACAAATTCTCTCCTTATTACAGTGCTTCAGATCAGAGCTGTCTACCACAGCTGGGTTTTAAACACCATCATCCCAGCAAGGTTGAGCATGTTTTAGGAAGACTCTCGTTTTAGGCAAGATGGGTTAATTATGAGGCTGTTTACAGTGTTATTCATTCATTTCAAGGACATCCAGTACATAGACTTTTCTCCTGGAGGGAGAAAGTCTGCAAGAGAAAACCCAGTTAATGCAGCATTTTTTGGCTGTTCAGAAAGGCTTAAGGCCAAGTGCTGCTCTATTACTTCCATACAGCTACTGTTTTCAATAGGAACAAACACACAAACATCCACAGAATTTAACTCCTCACTCTTCTGTTGACAGATTCTCTCCAGACTTATGTGACTGATGTTAGCCAGAAAGAGTCCTAGAGGTGATATTCCTGCTGCTAAATTTATTTGTTTTAACTTTTAAACAAGTGTGTTAACAGAATCCACAAAATTGCAGATATAGAAACAAGTGCTTTCTGAAACTCATCAAAAAATGCTAATCTGTTAGTCAGCAGGAATCATTACTACAGCAGGGTTTCCCAAAAAGAGTTTTAGGAATGGGGGGAAAAGAAAGTACACCTCTCCTAATCTCATTGGTTTTCAAGCAGGAAAATGAGGTAAGTAGCACCAGATAAGTGTACAAAAGACAAAAACACGTCTAGTTCCTTGTCTCTTGGGCACATAATCACATTATCACAACTTGACAAGAACAGTAACAATTTTGCATTAGACTTCTACACAGCTGTTCATGTGGTTTGTAATTTACCTGTAACTTTGCAGCAGACTGAAATTCAGAGAGGCTGAAAAGAGTAAGTATGGACATTGCTAGACTGGCAGTATCTCTAGGTACTAGAACAAAGGCAAAGGATACTGGAAGATACAGTAATTGTCAATAGGAGATACTTTTACACACAATATCACAGTGTTGCATAGACTGAAAACAACTATTGGACAAGACTAAATAGAGAGTGGGTACCCATGGTGTTCTTTGGATTAATATTAGTCTTACCTCTCTTCCTATGACTTAGGTACCCTGATAATTTGATTACCTCAGAAAGATGAATTGGCTTCATATACCCAAAATAATTTAAAAAATCAGAAAGAAAATTTCAAAAACTTACAAATTCTGTCATAGGAGCTGCTCACTGGAGAGAAATCCATCTGGCACAAGCCTAGCCCTGGAATTTAAGACTGGTTCATTCACTGACCCATGGATTAAGATGGATAAAAGCTGCCAAATTCACTGTCTGATCATTGAAATGAGATGGAAAGTAAATACAAATGGAAATCATTATGCCTTTAGATTTTATTTTTAACTTATTTTTGTTTGCTGAGTGTGCTTGGCATAAATATTACCATTTAGAAATGGAACAAGTCTTAATAAACATTTCAATACATCCTTCTACAGTTTCCTAATGACCCCTGTGGATCATTCACTGGCACACTAGTCTATGTTTCATGGAGTTTCCACCATTTTCTTTGAAAATCACCCTATATCTAATACATAAATTATGCAACCCAGAACAGTCTGGGTTGCAACCTGTCTGCCCTTCTTATTTAGGCTGTTTTCTTTTTCTTGCCTGTTCCTCCCAGGAGAGGAGACTGAGATGCCAGAAATTCCTGTTATGAAAAAGGTTGGGAGCAGCTGATCACCTAGATCTTTCTCTTCATTACATTGGCTGCTATTCAGCCCGAATGCTTCCTACCTCCGGATTTGTCTCGTATCACATGCCTGCACTGATTCCTCTCATTTGTCTTCATCTGGCACTTGAGCCAGCTGCTGCTTAGCCAAGTTAGGTGCATTACACATTTTCAACATTCCTTGTAAGCAATCGTGTCAGCCCCTCTAATCATCTGTGTTGCTGTGTGCTGAATTTCCTCTGATGTGCCTGTTTCTGAGCATCAGGAGCTTCCAGAAACAGTATCTGAAACTGCATTGTAATCTTGTGCAGGTTTTTGAATGGCACCTGGGCAAAGTATGGAACTGGGGAAGATGCAATTTAAATTTCAAGCAGCAAATTACCTCAGCAGCTGCATTCAAGGCACTCACAATTCCACGCCACAACATGTGCATCTGAACCCAAACTACCCTTTGAGAGAGGACCTGGGGATGGAATTGATCAGTGCAACAGAGCACCTTAGGCTCAGGGAATAACAGGGGCAAGAGGTCCTGTTAAAGATCAGTAAAGGAAAATCTGTAAGCTCTGACACACACCAACAGATCTCAGCTCTTGCAGTACCATCAGCCTTTGAGCTGGGCTTCTAAATGAACCAGAACTTAATCCAGATATGAGGCTCTGCACCATCCTCACCCTGTAATAGACTCAATGCAGCAAATAGGCTGCCTTCTCTCCTTTAAGTGATGCTTCCAGTAAGTCTTAGGTAGAAGGTGATGAGGGTATGTCTCCAATTCCAGCAAGGCAGCGTGGACATAATAAAAGCATGGCTCAAGCTTTAAAGTCCACAGCTTAGAAAAAAAGGACTGAATTTCTTCCCAGCAAACCCTATTTTCAGCCTCTTTTTTAGATTTCATTCGAAGACAAATAATTTGTTTGGTTAATGACAAAGAAATTATGTCACTTAATTACTGAGAATAAAAGACCATCTTAGCTAGTGTATGATGAAAAGTACATACATACACTGAGATTATTTTCTCTGTCCCAAGACTAAAAATAATTTTTTAAAACCAGCTTAAATTGAACACAAAAGAAAAAGAATCTTGTATTTGGGAGCATGTACATGCTGTCCTCAGGAAATTCTCAGCTCAAATAATGTCACTGCAACTCAGAGATGACAGTAAAACAAGAACTGGTATATAAATCACGTTGGTTTATGGTAATAGCAGCTTTCTTGCCAAAAGGTGACTCTTAATTTTCTGTACCATTCTGCTTGTGAATGTGTTCACTTCTCCAAACAAGAAAACTAAACCAACATGGGTGTCAGAGTGTTCCCTGTGAGGAACCACACCCCACATCCTTGGTGATTTCCAACTGGCTTATCTAGTGTAAATATGGGATAAGAGTGCCAAACCAGGTCTCACAGCCAGGTCCTCAGTGAATATAAACTAACACTTCAACCAACTGCTGTGACTGAGAATAGGGCTCAGTCAATAAATTACTTTCTATTATGCCTTACAGAGCTCTGCCACAGAGGCCCACTAAGCCCTGGTTAATATGGGACTTTATTTTCCCTACCTGTGGAAAAAGCTACTCAGCATGAAACATAGTAAGCATATGAACAGATGTCAGCCACTCAGTGCTTATTATTCAATGGCATGATAAGGAAGACCAGGTTTATACAGCTCTGGCTGGAATTGCTAGATAAGCTAGACTGAAACTAATCTGACAATACTATTACTAATATCATGTTGTGTTAATTGGCTGCATGAGCACGTGAATTTCACAGTCAACACCAATTCTGGTCTATTTTGAGTTAGCCTTATCCCAGATCTACTTTGTTCCAAAATATTCTGATATTACAGCATTTTTTTCATAGGACTGTAGTGCCATTTATGGCATTTTTCGTGCGAAAGAGTAAAGGAACATGACCTTCATACAGGAGCTCCTGAACTGCCACAGTAGTTCTGGGACACTGCCCAATGGAAACATTTCCTATCAGTGGAAAGATAGCAGAGCAAGGCTGACACACCTCACCAATTCTTTCAGAGAACTGTGACATCTCCAGCATGCACATCCACAAGACCTTTAACACAATCTTCCTAATGTGAGCTCTGTCAGCCTCTTACCTGCCCTTTGTCCCCTCGCCCTGTTTCCCCCCACAACAAGACTGACTGTCCTCTGTATGCTCCACACTTCTTTATGGCAAAATGGTACTCGCAGGCCCGGGAAGGAGGTGAGGATATTGCAGGCAGAGAAGGAACCTCCTTCCAGCCTCTGCTCTGCAGGGGCTTCCAGGGAGAACATCACTGTCAAGGACTCAAATACATTCTCCACTGATAGCTTTTACCTGCCTCGTTGCCCCTGAATAGTGGAGATAATCTTCCCCAGGACTCATAGCAGTTGTGTTAAGGGACCTGGGCTACCTGGCTCTGTGAAACTCCCAGGGACATCCTGGGCCAGGGAAGGTAGAAGGGGAATGTGCTCTGTCATTCTGTGGGTAAGCAGGCACAAATCCCTAGGGCTGTGATTTATACAGACACACCTCCCCCACGCCTGTGGGAAACCACAGATTGCCCTTCACCACTTGGCTGATTCTTGTGTCCTCCCTTCTCTTTCTACATTAAATGACAACAAGCTTTGATCAAGAACTTGGGTGCCTAAGATGATAGAGTAGTGCTTTGTGATTTACTGCTTTCCATTCTTCTCTGTTTCTCCAGCACTACTTTGATTTGTACTCTTCTAGGTACTTACTTTTCACCCGTTCTTCTCCCTGTTTACAGGACAGCCTGATTAGAGCAAACTACCAGCTTTTCACAGATTTTTATGATTTGTGTCACATAAATACTGGAAGAATGATTTTAATTGCAGAAAAAATAGTTTATGTTGTCTTTCCTATGAGTTTTCTAGTTTTCTAGAGTTTTTACTGTTTTTGAGGGGGAGGAGATAGGGGTAGAGAAGAAGCAATTTCAGATTAGTGGTGATTCTTATACTTAAAATCTGCCTTATATTATTCACTGGGACCTGTCTGACATCTAATGAGTAGACTTGCAGAAGTGGAAGGACAGTCTGAGGAACTTCAGCATCCTTCTGTGGCCTCTGAGGGCAGGCCAGATCCAGAGACCTAATGTCTGACGTGGATGGTCCATGTTCAAGGATCAGGCACCTGGAAACTTTCTTCTGCCCTGTCAACCACAGGGGTTTATTTATGAGTTTTCACCCCTGCTCCCAAGATTACCCTCTATTTTCCTTCGCTTCATCTTGCTGCTGAACAATATCTAAGATTCTCTGTCTTTTACCAGAGGCCCATGTGAGCAGCTTTCTCCCAAAGTTTTCTCCTCTCCTTTTCTCCTGAGTGTCTCTCAGTTCAGCATTGCTCTGAAACCTCTTCACCCTTCAAAAAAGGCTCAATATTTTTGTTTGCCAAAGGCTCTGTGAGTCACAGAGAACATGACTCCTGTGGTATAAACAAAGTTCAAGGCTGAGGTTACTCAGTCTATAAGGGGAAAGCTCTCAGGCAGTGGAAACAATAGTATGTCCAGATGCCAGACCTCCCTCAGCAGACACTGTCCCAAAACCCCTGAAAGCAAAACAGGTCACATTTCAGCCTCCTGATCTGAAGACAGCATGATTCAATTTAGAGGCAATATTTATGGCTATTCAGCTCTTCTCTCAGAAGTAAATGTAAACTAACAAGTTTACATTTTATTATCTAAGAAATTAATCAAGGGTGTGATTTTTTACTTTACCACATGTTGCTATAGGTTCAAGGCACGTCAGGGTTGCATGAGTTGTTCTTGGGAGGCAGTGGAAGTCCAGGAGAATATCGATATGACTATCAAGGGAGGTATTTTTTTTTGTTACACAAACACATGTGATAAGATCACACCAGCTGTTTACTGTCAGGATCACTTACAGCAAGGGGCCCTGACTGCAGCAGTCATGAGACATGGTTGTCCCTTACAGAAGTTTTAAGACAAAAAAATGCAGTAGTATATTTGGCACCAGAAATACTAAAATACATTTTTTTTCTTCCCATTTTCCCAGTCCAGTTTCCTGAGCATCAACAGGAAAATATTAGCTCAAGTACTGGGTAAAGCATTGGGTTGGTTATGATGCCTTGTACATATTTTAGCGAAGATAGTTTTCTATGGATTTACTTTAATTTTGCAACCAAGAGATTATGCTTACTTAGGCATATACCAAAATTAAAGAGACCAGCTCTTTTCCAGTAAGCTTTAAACTGGTTTCCTCTATGATATAATTCTAACATCTTTTTGGGATAAATGCCAATGAGACTTGCAGAGAAAGCTTTAAAGGCAAATGAGCAAAAAGTCACTGCTGAATGTTCTACATTTAAAACATGTATTTCAGTAAAGTGTATTAAAAAAAAAAAAAAAAAGATCGATGACATCTTTTTAGAGGGGGGAGATCCCACTAATGCAAAAGGCCCCCCAAATAGCTCACAACCCTATTGCAAAATACCACATGAGCAATGTGGATCAAGGCTACATGGCTTTATTCTGAACTCTCCCTTGTATTTGCATAGACATGTTGCTGTAGCAGCAATATGGCAATCCCAGCTATGTAAAGCCCATTATGTAAATTGTAGAAGCTGTGATAATTTTGGTCTCCTTGCCTGTCTGTGGGTCTGCCAGGGCAAATGGGAACTGAAAGGCCCCAGTTAAATCTTACTTTGGATTAACATGTGATTAAAAATTAAGGAATCCTTGTGGCATCTCCTGCGGACACAACATACCTGTTTCCCTCTGGACAGTTTGTGAGAGGGCAAAGCTCTGCCATTCCCTTTTGTTCTGTTTCTGACATGGTATAGAACTGGAAGCTTGGAAGATTGTTTGGGTTTGTGGTGCTGGTGGTGTTTTTCCCTCCTATAATTTAAGGGAAAAGCCAGACAAGACTTAACTTTTCTCTAAATTGGAACCATGGGCTTAGTACATTACAGGCTCCATTCTCTCCCCCTCCAATATGCCACTCTGCTCCTCTCCTCTCCCTACTCCCACAAACATAGTTGTGCTTTAACTATTTATTAAATAGCATTGATTAGATTAAGATAGTATCTCTTACAGTACTTTTTTGTTTAAAAATTGCTGTTATGGTCCTTTAATGTAAGAGAAAAGTTCCTTTATATACCCTTCTTGTCATGCCAAGCAATAAGCCATTGAAAAAGTGCTGAAAATGATTTGAAGACAGCTAGTCAGTCCCAAATTCACCTTAACTTCACTTTTTTCTGATCTTCCTCTGACCCGTTCTTAAAAACTTCTGACAGAGACTCTATAACCTTTGCAGCTGATCTCTTCTGGTGATTCACTTGTTATCAGAAGTTTTTTTTCTCAACAGCTAAATTAGTTTCTCATAATGCAATTGAAGCCCATTTTTTCCTGCTCTACCTAGGCTAGACTGCATGAGAAAAATATTCCTTTTCTCTTTACAGCAGCATATATGAAAAGTTACTTTGCCCCCATCCTTTCTGACACCGTACTTTGTTGTCTAGACTGAGTTACTCTATTCTTTCAAACCTTCATGGATCATTTCTCCAAGAAAAAAAGATGTTGGAAAGTATCAGTTGTTGGGCATCTGACAGTTGGAAATGTTTTAGTTAAACAACTCTCTAGCTAGCAAGCATAATTGTTGTCAACAAAATTAGCAAACGACTGGAACAATCAGCAAGACTCTCCCACGTGGGAATATAAAGCCTCTATTGACAAGGACATGGCTGAATTGGTTACTCTATGTCTTTTTCCAGTAAAGACAGCTTCAGAACCCACTCCTATCTACAAATTTCTTGCACTTATCAGTAATTCATTTTTCAAAACAAAGACACAGCTTTTAGACTTGCTCAGTCTGTTAGATTTGGCATATTTGTATCCCAGTGACTAAGCTTAGCTATGTTACTGCTTGACTTGGATTACATATCAGATAGCAGTAGCTCTACAATATGAAAAAAGCACAAGTTTTTAGAGCCCTACAACATGAACACAGCAATACCAGATCAATCTCTAGCTTAGAAGTAGTCCTGGATTCTTCAGAAAACAGTAAGTTTGATCTTGGCAGCATTCATGAATAACACATGCTACGATCTCCAGTTGGCAAGAGACTCAATCCCATCTGGACAAATGCTGATCTGGCTTTCTCCCTTATCAGAACTCCAGCACAGTGACCTGGCATGAAGCCACAGTCCTTGAGAAACTCCAGCTACGAGGAGAACACCCTGTGTCTCTCCAGCAAGGCAGCCACCAGGAATGCATTAAATCTTCAACACACTGCCCTGGGGAGATGAGCCACCTTCAAAGCTTCCTTCATTGTCTTCAAAGTGGTTCACAGCCTGGAGTGGCACTGACAACTGCCTTGGCAATTTTAGATGACAGACAGAGAAGAACAATAGGTGCAGGATAACTGGACATTCTTGCAGAGTTGTGCATACAGGTACACTGTGCCTTCAATAGGCTGTAGTGACCCTGAGGAGAAAAAACCCACCACTCTTCCAGCTTATGTAAGCGACTTTGAGAGTGAATCATTTGCTCTGCATGTGTTTCCATCAGCCTCCTAGCAAGTGCATTTCTGATCTCCCCTGCTCCAGGATGCCTCCATATATAATTGCAATGTTTTAGAGTAGCAGTGGGGTAACTGAGCACCCTCACCTTCCCATGGCAATCATCAGAAACACCTCTTCTCTCCTCGTCTCCAGCAGAGTCATATCAGGTGACTGCTGTATGCTTTCTCCTTTTGGAAATGAACATACCATAATATTTTGATGCACAAATTAGGCAAGTGAGTGTCTAGCTAGGAAGTTTTAAAACAGCATGTTTTTTAATAAGGTGCAGATACTGGTTGTTTCTGTTTTAAGTGATGTCTTAAACTTATACCTCTGAATTGCTCCCTTTGTTATAGAAAAAAAAGGACACAGGCAAGTAAGAAAAAACATTTATTTCACTTACTTTCCTTCTGCAGGAAGCTCCCACTTTGCTACTGAAATCCTTCAGAGGCGAGTGCTTATGACAAAATAACCTGCCTAATGAAGCAATCTGAGTGAAGAATACTGGAAAATAATCTAAAGGAAACTAAAGGAAAGAGATGTTCTGGCTTATCTTAATTTTTGGACAATGACCTCAATAAAAGTGCAATCTCACAACGAAGCACATTCCAAAGGGCTCTGCTTTGAGTATGCCACAAAAGACACTGATGTCTCTTGGAAAATATTCTGGTTTAGAACAATTACAGTTCTACTATATTTTTCTTGAGTTTCTTTTCTTTTTCTTCTCTTCCATGAAAAACTCCAAGTTTTTTCTTGAATGAAATCATCCGCTTCTGTGGCTTAAAGAATACCTGAAATTATAATGCTTGGATTATGAAAAAGCTGTCAGTCTTGTAGTTGGCAGTTGCACTTAAAAACACTATCTGGGCTCTTTAACAGTCAGCAAGACCCAGAAGTGGAAGAGATTAATGGTCAATGAAGTGACTTTCAGCCTGGTATAAATACTTCTACTTCCCAGCCACCGTATGGAATTTGGGGTTGGCAGTGTTTGCCTGACAAGAAAAAGCCCAGCAAAATTGAACAGTTTATACACCTACCATTGCATCTCCTAAAGGTCCATTGGGAACAGGAAAGGAAATGCTCCTAGCACCTCCTCTTCCTCCCTGCAAGTCTTGTTGTGGATCACAATGCTACTGGCAAATTTTGGTAAGACAGCTTCACATTTTACCCTTTGGGGCCATTATTCCCACACAGTGTCAATCAGCCTCTGGCTCTGCGCTCTCTCTGGAGGCCCATGTAGAGAAAAGCTTGTCATCTCCTGTGACAGAAGGCTGCAGAAGAAAGAGGGTTTAGCTTATTAAAGGGTTGCTTTGCAGTTTGTCTTTTTCATGAAAAGAAACAAAATTAGAGTTTGGCAATCAATTGGAACAGTCCGTCAGCACACAAAGCACTTCACAACAGACCAAGATTCCTGTTCCTAGGATTACCAGCATGGCTATGGTAATGGAAAAACATCGATATGGTGGTAAGATTAGCACAGGTAAACATATGATGCATAGGAACATTTTTAATTATATATATTTTTAAATCTTTTCTATTAATAAAACTTATTGAAATGCTTATAAATTATACTTCATATTATTTAAAATGTCCCTTTTCTTTATGAGTTTGAGAGCTTAAAAAGGAGCTAAACAGGGCACAACAGATGATCATGTTTCTGCCTTCACAGGAACATGTTGTCTTGGAACTGTAAGACCTCAGAGATCCCACTTACTTGTATCCTAAATGAAATCAGCTTGTAATGAGCCTTATTTCTCCACATCACAGTGATTAGAGTTTGTAACCAGATGGACAAAAACTTGCTTAATAAATTCTTTATTAAATATCCTCTGGCCAAGCTTTTCTCAAGGTGAGCCTGCACTTCAGTGGCTGCAGTAAAACGATGTTGCTAACTTTACAGTAATCAGCTCAGGATCTTACCACTGTAGCCACAGCAGACTGAGCCATGGGTCTAAAACCCGAGTTCAATCAACCCATGCTGCTGCATGGAACAGGTAGTGTGGCAACAGAAAGCTATTGTGGTCTACACTGCTTCCAAACTCATTAGGATAGTTTTGACATATTCTGGACTAGCCCTAAATGTTCCCAAACACATAGTCTTTAAAGAAGACTGGAGACCACACCATTTGTAATTTAATTACACATCCATGGAGGTCATGCAGAACTCTTTCAGGTACCATCAATGGGAAATCTCAGTTAATAATTTATTGGTGGGGGGGTTTCAGATTTTTCTCTGTACATAAAGACCATTCTTGATCTTGTGTAGGAGAAGGGAACTACAAGATGTGACCCGAATATCTCTCCACATGTCTCCTCTGACAGATTTCAAGTGCTGGCAAGGAAATGCAAGCTCATCTTCTCACTCCCTCGGACAATGTTATGTTGTCACAGCAGGAAGCAGATGGGATCTCTAGTGAATTTTTCAGGGGTCAGTGCATAGAAATAAAGCTTCTGAGCAAACTCTTTAGCATAACAACATGTGGCATTCATGCCAGAGTCTGCTGTTAGCAAGGTTGTGATCTAACTGTAAAGTTAAACTAGGCTTTGATTGTTTCTGTAGGTTCTTAAAATTACAGGCTTTGGCAGCTAACACTCAACTCAGCCTGGGAAAATTCTGAAGGAAAGGGTCTCTCACCTTGTTTGCTCTTGCTCTCTCTGGGTGAGCCCTTACAAAGTTTTGGTTCTAAATGAAAGCGATTTCCAAGGCTGTGGGGCTCTACAGAATCATTTGAAACAATTCACAATGAAAAAATGGTTCAGACAAACACTAATTGAAACATTCAGAAACAAGATTAAAGCAGGGGAAATCAATTGCCTGAATCCTGAGCTTTTGCAGCCACTAGTAAATAGTCCAGTTCACAAGACCTTGGAAAAAGACACTTTATGCAAAGTCAAAGGACCATACCAGCCATCAAGCAAACTCTCAAAGCACAGCCATTATCTGGTTTGATTATCATTCTTTGAATTGAAAAAAAGAAATCTATAAAATTACAATAATCAAATGAAGAACATACTAAACTTTAGGAAGAGAGGCAGAAGTCTGTATTTACATACGTCATTGATTTCAATGCATCCCATAAACATTGAGGCACCTACTCAGAGAACCACGACTCATAACCATACCTGAAGGGTCATACCCTTACCCCACACTCTTTCTCCTCTCTACTGCTGCTGTGTCCTATCACAAGGGAAGGGTTTTCCTGCCACAAAAGCAATATAAAAGTATTCCTCAAGCAGTCTAAAAGTAATACAGTTCCTACCTAAGAACAGCTGCACTGGCTGTGGTAGAAGATGGAGAAGACTTTGAACAATGAATATTTGAGAACAAAGCACAGGGTACTGTTCCAGCTGATGTGAGATAAACAAAACTTCTTGGATGCTCTGAAATATGCCAAGAACTGATGCAATTTCTATGCTGTCCCAGGAAGAGGAGAACAAAAAGATAACCCCTCCTCTGTAGCACATTGGCTTCTGTACTGTGCTCCATAAACCATGGGATTTGGCTTCAAGTCTTAAGCTGCATCAGGGGAGGTTTAGGCTAGATATTAGAAGAAAGTTCTTTACAGAAAGAGTGATAGGGCATTGGAATGGGATGCCCAGGGAGGTGGTGGAGTCACCGTCCCTGGAGGGGTTTAAGACTTGACGTGGCACTCAATGCCATGGTTTAGTTGATAAGGTGGTGTTAGGTCATAGGTTGGACTTGATTATCTCCAAAGTGTTTTCTGACCTAACTGATTCTGTGGGGTCTGTGTGGGACATTCCAGACATGCAGGTTTGTCCTGATGTATCTGACTCTGCTAAAATTGGGAAATCATCCACTGAACAGAAAGTGTCTCTTAAGGTGGATTGCTGATTTGTGGCCATAGGGATCCCAAAGCTTTTGTAAGGTACGTAGCCTTGAACAATGCATCCCGTGGCGATGCTTTCTTCAAGGGCCAAAGTCTCAAAAGCTCTGTTGATCCTTAAAATAGAAATTATAATCTCATAAAATGAAGAACATTTTGCCATAACTGAGCCAATTGAAATGAAATGACAGTATCTTTAAACATTTCTTTTGGACTTCTAACTTTTTGTATCATAGGGCCTAAAAAACCTCCTTTGTGAGACAATGAGAAAATGCTTTTGTCTGTGATGCCTCTGATGGTGGCATTCCAAGCCATGTTCTAAAGATCAATAGCAAGAATGATTAAGGAGATGGCAGCTGTGTTTGATTTTTTTTTTTTTTTTTAATGAGGAAAGGGAAATCTTGTAGACTTGAATGGGCATTTCTGCCACTATTTAACAAAGAAACCTTGCCAAAGTTAGCTTCTGTGTGTCTCAAGCACAGATGACAGTCCTACCTTATGGCTGAGGACAGAATTCAACCCCTCAAAACTAACTACTCTAAGAACAATATGCACCTCCAGGTTTTTCTCCTCCCAGTGCACTCTCTGGTTGGTGCAGCATGTTCTTCAAAAAACAGTGCTTTTAAAAAAAAACACTGAGGTGGTCTTGTTTCCAGGTTTAGCCTGACTGGAGGCTGCTGTCCACAGTGAGCAGTAGTGCCTTCTGATACAGGGACAGCCACAAAAGACCACCCTTTCCTTCTGTACACACACACACACACACACACATGCAAGACACAAGAGCAAAACCTTTGAGGAAAGGAGGCAAACTTTCCATGGAACACATATACCCAAAGGGTAAAAGTCCAGTCAGCCTTCTTACAGCTTGTCAGGCTCTCCATAGAGGGTGAAGAGAAGAGATTTCGGGAAAGAGAATTGCTGAGAATGAGGATTTCACCCAAATTTCAATAACTTGGGTAGGTAATGGTGTTGTTCACCTGCATTTTCTTCTAGCATTTCATGATGGGGAAAAAGCAAAACACCAACATACATCACATCAATATCTAAGCATCAAGTTGCTGCACAGTGCAAAATATCTAGAAGGGATATTTTATATTAGTTGAACACACCTGCAATCAGAAAACTGAGATAGTGCCAGCAACTGGTGATGGAAATGTATGTCTTTGAAACAAAAGCATCTGTTTGCAAAAATAGCAGGTAGGATAGCTCCACTGTGCCCTTGGAACAGTGAGCATAGGTTGAAGGACAGCAAAATCCAACTTTCCAGATCCCTGAAGTCTTAGCTGAAACCTAGAAGTTCTTCAAATCATACAGGCACACACTCACCCACAGCTAACCTGGGAAAATCACCCTCTCATTTGATTAAAGGATCTATCAGACAGGTTTATCAATATCTTTTTTCCCTTCTGTTTTTTGTTGCATCCACTTTCTCTGGGTGAATGGACCTTGTTGAGCCTGCTATCCCACAGAACAGGTTGTAACAAAGCTCCTCAAGAGTCTCACCTCCCATTTAAGACTGCTCCCACTGAGTTCATGTAGCCATAAGACAATCTGTAAGGTCTACCACTGCCTGAGAAAAAGTTGTACATGAGTCATAAAAGAGGGCAGAAAGTAAAACAGGAAATCACCAAAGGAGCAGAGAACAAAGCAGCAGAAAGCCATAAAGTATTTCGTGACTTATGTGACAGAGTAAGAAAGCTCCTGTACCCATTTCTCAATCCCCACCATTGCTTCTACTGCAGCAGCAGCACAGTCTGATCCAAACCATGACTCTCTCTCTGGTCTTCAGGAAGATAGCCAGCACACTCTCAGAAAATGTGGCCCCAAGGAAATCCTATGGGGAGAAAAAACCAAAATGCTTTCTGATAAGGGTTGGCTAGAAAATAAGATTGAATTATGAACAAGGCCATCATGAATATTCATTGTAAGTAAGTGGGATTACATGCAAGGAAATGCCTGATTCTAACATTAATCTTTCATCTTACCCCAGATTGCTGTGGATTTTGACAAACTGCCTAGTAAAAATGGGTTAGATAATTTCTCTTTTTATTACAGGAATTCCCTATGCTTCTTGAACTGTATATCCACACAGATCTACATTTTCACACATTCAAACTTCCCAGAAAGTAACCCACTTCAACTAATTTATATGCAATTTCTGTCTCACCAATATGCCACCCAGCACTCTTGCCTCACTTCAGAGCACACTCTTGATGATACTGATCCTTTCCCAAAAGCAAGCAGGAGCAGCAATTTTTGGCACATGAGCTCTTACTCAGACCCATCTGTACAACTCTACCTACAAAAGATGAAAAAAGCAAACATTAGAAGGAAATGAGATAGCTGGCAAAAAAAGCCATAGGCAATAGTTGAGAAAGATCTTTTTCATTTGCATGCATCTGACCTCACTGCTGTTCACAACTGATTTACATCAACTGCCATGGTCAACACTTAATTCACAGCGAAAGCCGCTGGTAGTTTCACTTCATTAATATTGACATCTGAACTCTGTAGCTACAGTGGATTACTGTTAATAATTATTTATGGCCAGCAACTTGCACAGAGCGTGCTGCCCAATGCTGGGAGTCAGGTGATGATCTCCAGCATCACCTCACAAGCTGTCCATCTCTGCAGCCATGCAATGAGCCGCTTTACCTCGCCTCTCTCACACCACCACTGACACTTGTCCTACCATCAGTGCAGTGTGTTTCCACATGTGAAACTTGCACTTCCTTCACGCCTCTGGGTAGGGTAGGAAGCTGCAGCAGACTAATCATATTCCTTCTTTGATGAAAAATACCAGGGGAGGTGAGAAAAGCTAGACAGTAACAGTAAAGGTCAAGACAGTAAATATGCAGGTGCGAAATATTTTATTAGTCTAGGTTTCTGGTTCAGGAAGACCTCTAGAAGTCCAGCTCAGATGTCTAACTAGCAAAATTCTACTTTTGCTCTATATTTATGGGTCTACTGGAGTTTTATGTAGGGTACAAAGTCCTTAACTTTCCCCTCCAGCAGTGAGCGGAGTTGAAAATTTAAATTCATACACATACTGATGTGTTAGGCTAAATTAGGGCCACAGCACTCAATTCCTTTCAGGGTCAAGTCAGCATGCACCATGAAGCCCCTCCAATCCACCACTGCACAAGGCTCCCATGAGCAATCCAGCCCTGGGTGACTAATAAAGCAATGAAGTGACAGCACAGGCGAGTGTGGGGTTTGTACCAAATCAGATCTCACAGTTTCCAGGTATTGTTACTCAGGTCAGACCACACTGGCAGTGTCCCACGCAGCTCTCCACAGCCCACAGGTGGAAAAAGAGAACCAGCTCCCTTCATACCCACAGCACAAACTGGCTCTCCTGTGCCAGTGACTGCTGCTGCACTTTGCCAGACTACACTCGCGCAACTGACTTGGCAATTTCTAAATAATTGCAGTTAAGAGTGCAGAATTACTACCTAGGTGCTGACCTTCTTGCTTTATTTTAGCTTGATTTCTCCCACAAAACTGGGCAACCCAGAGATGCTGACAGGAATAGCCTAGTAAAACAGAAAGGAAAAAAATCAGAGCCTCTGAAACTAATGTGATGCCTGGGAGAATGAAATCCCCAGGGCACTTTACAGTTCCACAGGTTATTTTTCTCATTCCATTTTTACACTTTCTTCTAGATGGAGAAAATCCTCAGCCACAGGCTCATGAAAAAATAAGCTTCCACTTAGTTTTAACATATTTTCTTACATAAACTTTAGGCAAATATAGGATTATTTCCGCATAACAGCACATTTTCTTCCTTCAATGCCAAATACATTGAACTGAGCTTAACCATTTTCTGTGAAAAAGTATCCTTTCCTAGTAGAAAAGTTCAGCACATCTTTATTATTTCAGTTTTCACGTGACACTACAAAAACTGAGCAGGTTGGTATCATTGCACCTGGTTTCTAAAGCTTCAAGAAAGAGTAATCACTTTATTTGAAAGTGCTTGATTTTTAGAAGATTACAGAGGCTTGCAGTGCCACCATCACTACTTTGTGATATAGACACAAACCCAAATCAAAGAAAACTTCAGCCTGTTCAAGATTTTGCAGTTTTAAAATAACTTTTAGAATGGACTTAGTAACTGTTGCGTCTTCCATCAAAATTTTCAAAATGCAATTAAAAAAAAAAGAAAAATAATTAAAAATTGCATGTCAATGTTTTTGGTCTATTACTCTATTCATAAAAGTTCCTCACTGTTGCAACTCTGTTAAGAAAATCTAAAGGAAGAAAAGAATGTATTTGTATGGAAACACTCTGACTTGATCTGAGAAACAAACTCCTGGTAACAGTGACATTACTATCAAAGCATATGTTTAATTCAGAAGAAAAAAAAAAGAAATGAAAAAAATTGACTAGTCATCCTATGCTTGGGTCTATGGCTGCATTCCCAGTATTTGCCAATTGTACCCTTATACACATTACTTTCCCCCTTGGCATATACTTTTATGGAAACAGCCTTTTCAACTCATGTCCACTGGATGAGAAAACATGCAAACATAGAGATAACCATGTTAGTCTTTAGTCTAGAAAGTTTGCTAGCCCTCCATCATTACATTCATTAAATATAAGATATAAATTATTTAGAAAGAATTAGAAATGTTTCTTGATAGAGTGCTCAGGAAGGAGGCTCCTTAGCATCATAATGGTTGATAGTGGTTGCAATTAGAAACTAATATTGTATTTCTCTTCTGAATCTGAAAGAAAAACTCATTTTTTCTTGAAATTTAAATTGACCCCCTTTGGGCTTTTAAAAAAGTTCTGCTTTGATTAGATTTAGAAGTTTTTCCTGTATGCTTTTCTTACTGTATAATACAATGCAAAATATATTGCAAACAAAAGAAAAATGTTGAAGCAAACAAGGCACAAACTAACTGACCTTTTCTTTACAATTTCTTTACATCCAATTGCACTGAAATTGGTACGTGTTTCAGTTAAATAGCATGTTCCAACAGGAAAATGTCTTTTCAGCTAATTTTTCCAGAGACTCAGTTCCTTTCATGAACACATTTTGGATGACAAGGAAAGTAATTTACTGCAAGTTTGAAAATTGGAGGCTGAATTCTGTCTCCTTGTCTCTCTATGCTTTTTCACAGGAGGGGTGCTGCTTCAAAATCACTGTGCTTTTAAAGCCAGAATTAACTCTTCCTCCAGCATACCTCAAGAAATGAAATCTGGTTTCCTATCACTCTTTGTCTTGTGATTGGATTCTCTCATGTGTAAGAAGGTGAAAACTGACTGAAGAGTTTCCTGTTATTTACCTGTCTGTAGCATGTACAGAAAGAAAAACTCACTGGCATCCCATGGAAAACAGGAAACATTGCAGGCTTTCCCTCAGTGGAAACAGTAATTGAGTCTCTTTCCTGAATTTAGTTTTCTATTTCCCTAAAATACTTGGGAAATTTTAATCTTTTGGACCTCTAGTGCTCTGTCATATTTGGCTGAAAATGCTCTGATATTATTAGGCAGGGCCACAGACAGAACTCTATGGTGTGTGGTGTAAAAGCATGATCTCTTTAGAACACAAAATGAAAATTGTAGTAGCTGCCTGTATGTGACATTGTTGAAAGATCCTTGCACTCTTTTGCAGCCACATTCAGACAAGGAACTATCTATGTTATGAGACAATTAGCAATCTGATGAGCAATTTACATATGAAAAGTGCTACATAAATCCCAACATCATTATAGTTAAGAGCAGAGTAATAATTACAACTGAGATTGCCTGCATAGCTTTATTCCCAGTTTAGGGGATTAATATTTTTTCCCCAAACACTTGTAACTCTGCCTAGTCTGATCCTACCCTCTTTCCTCTGGTGAAGTCCACTTTTGAGAGACTGATTTAATGTATTTTTCCTCTGATGTCTGCTTGGTTCTGGTCTTGTGAAAGACTCAATTAAAAGAGTCCTGCTGCTGTTGGAAGAGTTTACTGTGGTGGGTGCAGCAGAGAGCTACACATTGGGGTTTAAGAAGAGCTTTTGCTTTCATTGACAATAAAAAATGAGAACAGGTAAAACATAGCTATTGCAAAATATTACCTGCAGCCTGCCCTTCCAAAATAATATCTTCCAGCCTTTTTCAGAGGGCAGAATATTCTTCCCTATACAAAGGTAATTTGCATTGCAAACATAACAGGAAATGAAATAACCTTAAAATACAAATCAGAAATATATCCAGTATGCAAATCAACATCTTTATGAGCTGCAATAATGAGGAACAAGCAAATTAGTGTCATTTCAAACTACCTTTTAATTCTTTCTGCATTCTCTTAGCATCAACAGATAAACAGGGCTAAAAATCTCCCTAACTACCACATACAGCACCACAGTCAGTATATACATGTGACTCATATGACATAAAAATAGCACATAGTCACTACATACACCATTTAACTCACAGAGGCTACCTGATTCTGACCTCACTCTGGTGTAAACTGGAATTTAACCTAGCCATGTAGAGGTAATTGGCCTCACAGAGATGTAAATCTGGTGGAAAAAACATGCTCACCAAACCCACACCACTAATTAATAGCGTTCACAATTTAAAAATGAAGTTATCAAAACTCAGTTATTTTTGTTAAACCAAACAAAGTGGTCATGAACCATCTTTTAAGTATTTAATCAGGCACTTGAGCCTTTTGCATCACCACACACAAAATTCAGGCTACAGATTCATTCGATTTCTGCCCTGTGCATGAGGTACCATGCACCCAACAGCTGGTTATCATCTGATCACATGGAGCTTTTAGTTGTAGCAAGTCAAGGGTCCCCCAGTTTCTGCCCAGGTAGGGCCAGACTGCCCCCAGCTTGCTTTCAGTTGGTTGCTGAGAATCAGGGCATGCACGGATTGTTTCTGTGGAGTAGATGATGCATGACAAGGTCTTACCCTGTGCCCACCAAGTCGTGTGTCACCGTGCTTAACTGTTGGCATGAAGGGTGTCCTTCCTGGGAAAACTTAGGAAAAGCTGCTATTTTGCTGCTCACCTGTATTATTTGAAGTTTTACACAGAAATAGGAGACCTTGGAGATGAAGGTGTGCCAGCTGCTCAAGAATTAGATTGCAGTTTAGAGTCAGTTCTTGATCCAGACTCGCTCCCTATGAACAATTTGGAGCTCATGTTACTGAGAAAGTGTTTGCAATTTTTTGTGATCACTCCTTTTCCAGGAACACTTCCTTAGTATACATACAAGAAATACATTACTATCACTCAGACTCTCCCTTACTGATTCTGTCCATCATTAGGAAGCCAGCTCAGAGTTCTGGCATTGCTTAGCACACAGACAAAGTGCTACAAGAAAGGACAACAGTGTCACATTTAGGACACTTTCAGTATAATGGGTCTTGTAAGAGGGGCACTGGGCATCCCTCAGGCAGACAGTCTGTCAGATCTATTCTTGGTTCTTGTGAAGTCCCTGGCTGGTAGCTGAGATTCAGCTGCAAAATCATGCTGAGGCATTAAGCTGGCCAACAGATCCATTTTCCACCAGCACAGAAAGAAAATCATACTTTGTAAGGCCCCACCGACAAAGTTCAGTGCAAGTGTAGAGGTCAGCAATACAAATATAGTGCTTTTAGATTTGCAAATAGACTAAAGGGCACATAATGTGTTTAGGAAAGGGTGCTTGATACTCAGTTTTGAAGCCAGTTTTAGACATCTTAAGGAAACCATGTATTTGATTAACTCATTCTTAGAATTTAAATAGAGGTAGATTGAGAAGGACTGAAAACTGTATTTCTTTTCTTACGAAAAGGCAAAGCATGCATGGAGCTGCTATTCCATCCTTCCACCTACTCTAATTATGGTAATACACAGAGAAAAGAAAGAAAAAAAGAAAAGAAAAGAAAAGAAAAGAAAAGAAAAGAAAAGAAAAGAAAAGAAAAGAAAAGAAAAGAAAAGAAAAGAAAAGAAAAGAAAAGAAAAGAAAAGAAAAGAAGCCTACTCAGCCCTGATCCTGCAAACATCTGACCAGATGCAGAATGTGTGAACTGGATTCCCAAAGCAAAACATGCCACTTCTGTTAAGTACTGACAAAAAGGCCAGGGTCCCTGTGTGCTTTGCAAATCTGTAACAAACCAATAGAAAAACTTGCTTAAGTCAACTGCTCTCAAGAAAAAGGTATCAAAACTATTTCAATACCATCATGCAGTGTGTGATGTCCGCATGTGGGTATTTCAGATTCACAGCACATTATTTGGCCAAAGGCCCAAGACAATGAGTCAGTTATCCCCTTGCCTGAAAAGCCATACTTTCCCTATCATGGGAAAATTAAAGGAAGAGATAATTTTCAGACAATGGTAAACTTTAATTATGAGTCTCCAAGGTTATAATTATTACTATTCTAGTGCTCATTTTTAATTATTTTGAGTAAACCTATTAATTTTAATCTTTTCATATCAGAAGTTTTCAATCCAGGTTATAATGTGAAGTAATATGTGTCAACCTGAAGGTTAACATCTAACACCAAGGACAGATAAATCGACACTAGCACTGTTAATTTAAAGTGTCTTAAGTTGCTTACAAGGTTTAATATAGAGAAGATTGTGAAAATACTAGATTTAAACACCCAGGGGACCTTGGGGAAGAACCAAGAACTGTGACCTTTTGGATGTCTGACTTTGCAGACACAATTATTTCAGTGGTTTTCTTTCTCTTTCACACCTTTGAGTTTTGGTTGTTTGGGGTTTTGGGGTTTTTTTGTCTGCTTCTGCCTGAAATTTTAATTAAGACAAGCTTCCCAAACAATACTGCTTGGAGTTCATAGCAGAGACTCCCGAGAACTCCTCTGATATCTCACAGCAATACTTTTATGTGTAACTTGAAAAATTGTTTCTACAATGTCCTACAGTCAACTGCAGGTATTCAAGACTCCTTTAAAGATATGATGACCATCAGTAACCTTATATTCTACTGCTTGGTGTCAGTGCTTTTCTCAGAGCTGACAGGAAGTATTGTTCAACAGTTCTGGGCAAGTCAGTTTTACTTCTCTATTTTAATGTTTTATTATGAGTTTTGCCTATGCATCTAAGCTCAGCCCCTGAGTCTTGCTGTCTGACTCCCCCACAGATTTCTGTTGCCTCCTTCCACAGTTCACATTTTTAAAAAGTTCTTATTTTATCTCCTTAGCTAGAAAACACATTTGAAAGCATCATAGTTAACCTAGAAAAGCTAAAGAAAAGAGAGCAGTGAAATTATGGACTAACTATTGAAATCAATTGCTTTCTTGACCTGTTTTCCCAGGTGTCTCCAACCTCCTTTTAATAAATAGAATGTTCTTTCTGAGCAGTGCCTGCACTGAAAACCCCTCAGCCACCTGGCAAGTGCAGCTAGCTACTACAACAGCCAAGTAACTTGCAGGAGCTGCAAGTAAAGCTCCTGAGGCTGGCCTCTCCACTCCATGGTCAACATGCCAACCAGGAACCTTTCCTAAATGCTCTCTTACTCAGGCCAAACAGTTGAAAATCAGGGTTGTAGATATGCTCTGACTGCTTCCAGAGATGACATCCCTAATGACTAAGCTTGAAATATGCTTGTCAGAGCAAGAATGAAACTCCTAGCAAGTTTGGGGGATATAAATACACAAACACAGGGCATTTGGAACTAATCTCATAGGTATCAACTCAGAAACTTTAGCTTTTTCTACCTGTCAGAGGAAATTAAAATGACAATGAGGATATGAGACAACATGGAATAGAAGCCATGGCAACTCTCAATACATTATTTCTCACTGATTAATTGGATAGTCATCATGTAATTGGCATTTTGGTGCATTTTATTGAAAACTGGGTTCCATGGGGTGCTAAGCAGCTATGCCTATTGCTTTTCTCCAACTAAGCTTCACTGAAACCTACTGACCTTGAGCACAATTTTAAGTGCCTTACTACCCAGGACAAGAATGTTTAGCACTCCTTTCTTTTATAGATGCACATTTAAACTTGTCTGCTATTTATGGATCATCTCTCTCAGCTTGGCAATGACTGACAAGAAAGTGATAAAATGAGGAAATGTAACTTGACATTTATTCAGTGTAAATACTTTGCAAAGCTACAGCTTCACAATTTCCTTTCTTTGGGTAAATAATTTGAAGTACTGTAAGCAATGGTAGTGGTTGACTGGAAACAGAATCCCTCAAAGTCCAGTAGACTGAAAGATACCACAAGTAAAGTTGTATTTTCTTTTCAATAGCCTTCATCTATTTTCAGACAGTTCTGCTCATGCTGGCCAAATGGCAGCTTACTAAAAAGCAATGAAATATATACAACATCTGTGCAAGCAATTCAACTTCCACACAGGCTAACATAGCTGTACTGCTGTATACCTATACATAAATCAAAAATAGAAATGTGCACATTAAACCAAGCCAAGTTTTTGTGCAGACTGGCCTCTGATTTATGGATGTTTGTGAGGTTTAAATTTTAATCATACATGCTCACGCTTAAGACCTGATGAACAAAAGGTTTTAAATTTCTAGCACAGTGGGTTACAATGCAACAAGAACTGCCTTTCACAAAGTATGGCTCTCCATAGAAGTGTTTGGAATCATGAGGCAAGACTTGTGTCTTAATAATTCCTGATATAGCTGAGGGTTTTCCCCAAAATTCTGGATATTGAGGAAGATCAGACCATACTCAAAGAACCTTGATTTCTGTTCTATTTTGAATTTCTGTAAAATACTGTATCCCTTTTGCTGAACTCCTGTAGGTGGTAGTGTTGGTATAATACCTTAAAAAATTATTGAGGCCTCTTGGGACACTGCCCAACCCTCCTGAAGACTTCACTCTAAGGCATGTTGGCTTACGGCCAGGTTGTACTTCCTCTGAGGATGGTACTCCTTGTTCTCAGGATCTATAAACAAATAATTAAATTACTTTGATATCCGTATTTTCTCAAGAAATAGTGACACCTCTGGTGTCAGATCAGGTATGGACCGGGATACAAACAGAGTCTATAACTAGGAGAGTCCCCATTGATGCTGTTATTCTTTAAGTTTAGATTACATTTCTTAAAATAGTGAACAAATAATGTTGCTTCTTTTTCTACCTCACTCCTCTACCTTTGGCTGAACAAGCAAAAACCCACAAGAAGTAGTGTCATCTAGATTTGCCACAGCTTTTTTGATATAAATTTTTAAAAATCTCAAGACTTTTAACTTTAAAAAAATTTTTTTTTGAAGAGCAGAAAAACAAAAGTTAGGGCTTTACTCAAAAGCAGATACAATGTGTTTTGATGGAAAAGATAATTCACAAACTGATAGTTTTGTTCTTTGCTCATACAAGATGTTGAATCAAACACACAGGAAATGCCTTCCTGTAGAAATGCAAAGTTTCTCTTTTTTATTCTGCCATAAAACTCCTCGGTAATAATTGTACATATGTCAAATAGAACTAAGCTTCAAGTCTGGGTCATGGAAACGATAAAAAAGGTTCTTCCAAAGGGTAGGTAACAACTGGTGATTCAAACAACTGCTGTCCAGATGGAAAAGGGCTTTAAAATTCCTTATCCTCTTACCAAGAGAGGGCTAACAAGAAAATGTCTCTGATAAAAAACCAACCTCAAAAAGCCCTCTTGAAAGTTTAACAGGGTTGGTCAGAGACACTTGCAGGTGAACAAACAAAACCATGGCTGAGGAAGTGTTTGGAAGGCAGCAGTCCAGCAGACTGCGCATCAGCACCTCCGGCTGAGAGGCGGCTTTGCTGCGAGGATCTCAGCTCAGCTCAGCACAGGTCCCTCTCTTGCTCTTGTCAAGCCCACTGACTCTCCAGGGCAGCAGCACTAAAACAAATGCCATTTCAGGCCTGCTCTGGATTTGTCTATCTTCAGTGAGCCCAGCAAGGGCTGCAGACCACTTTTCCTGTATGTGAATGATACCGGCTGCTCGGTCTTCTTACCAGCGCAAGTAACAGTGGCTGCTGCATCTTGACAATGACTTGTTTCTGCTAAATTTTGTTTGAATTTAGCAGGAAAGTAGATTTCAGTTCCCTCCCCTGCCCCCCACTCCACCTTCATCTCCCCCCCTTTCCCCATCCTTTTGGGCAAATTCAACTGAACTGCTAAATGTCAAACACAGTAAAGATAAGGCACTTCCACTGAATGGCAGAATTAATCAAATGTCTTAGTTTCACAAAATTAGGCTGGCAAGTCTCTGTTAAAAAGCCCACACAGTAAACTTAGAGCTTTTCTTTCCCTCTACCAATTAAATCAGCTGTTTGACAACATAGTATCTGTGCCAGAATAACCCAAAAATAAAGAACTGCCCTCAGATACAGCTCCTCTAGATCTGAAGATTCACAGTAAAAAAATGAAGACAAAGATGAATAACTACATGAAGTTATAAATCATTTTTTTATAAATCATTATTTTAGGAAGTATTAAGCAACTGCTAGACTTCCAAAACTCTGCATCATACAGAAAACGACTGCAGAGTCCATCCCTTGTAGCTCATGTATGGTTTTGAAAAATCTAGGCCTTGCATGTTACTTGACAGAGTAAAGCACAAAGACTACAAATCTGGAAGCAAAGTGAGCTTAAATGTTAGAATTAGGCACATATCTCTGCTTGCCCACCTCTCCAAATAAAGTTCAGTATTGAGGTTTTTTGCAACTTTTGCATACATTTTCAGAAGCAAGGCTATTACTCCCCCTGCTTTGAAGTGCCACATTCTTCCTTTTAATATGAGGTTATGGCATACAAAACCTTACCCTTTTTAATCAGTAGTTCTGCCCTGATTGGTGGTAATTCAAAATGCTCTTTTTCTGACAGAGGGTTTCACAGTGAGTGCAAAATAACTTGGTCTAGTGCTCAGAGACCTGACACAGACATCACAAATGGTGCTCGTCAGCTGAGCCATCTGAGCCATGGGGTCCTAACTACCCTTCTGCATTACTGACAGAGCTTCCCCACCAGAAGCAGAAAAGAGCAGTAAGAAAAATGTTATTCTGCGCTTACCCTGAAGGCTATTGATATAGAAAGCCCTAACTTCAAATCTACAAGATGGAGTCTCCTGAAGTGAATTGCTATTAAGTAAATACTACCAAGCCTCTGCTGGAAAAGTGAGAATTGGATGGTTATTCCTTGAGATACTTGTAACAAATTCCTTTCACCATATATTGAGGTACTGCCTAGGAATGATTAAAAACCACATGGTTGTCACTATTTGAACTGAAATCCTGTGCTTCCAAGACTTTCTGGGAAGCTTTAGACTATCCATTACAAAAAAAAAACATTCAGAAATACCTCTTTCATAACCTTACTCTTCTAAAGAAACAAATTAAATGATAGCTCAGATATAAGCCAAACAAATCTAAATTAAAGAATATCATGCTTCTATCACCAAAGCTGTTAGACATTTACCATTATCCTTCTGTCTCATTGAGTTTTTCCCTGTCTTAAAAAGTGTAAGACTGTGAAACACAAGGAATGGCGGAATAGCAGGAAAATAATATCCACAGATATAGTTATGCATTCCCAGTTGTGATTTGTTCTGGTCTCCTTCATTCCCCTCTTGCTATTTTTCCAGGAACTTGAAGATGAGTGTTTACTATGCATGGAAATACTGAGTTTCTGTTATTTTCATGAATGCTCACAGACTGTGTCCAGAAAGAAGTTGTACCTAAGAAAGGCAATATGCTAACAATCTCAAAAAACATACATCCAGGTAAGGAAGAGGCTCAGCCTAATGTTAGGCAAACTGCTAGTAGTGTTTGTTAGATTAAACTACAGAGTGGATGACTACAAGATTTATTGAACAAACAATCCATCTTTATTGATTTGCAGGTACAATAAACAAATTGCCTTTACAAATTGAGTGCATACCTATTAGTAGGATCACTTACTCAGAATTAAACTGGGGAGGGGATGCAAGTTAAAAACAACAAAACACAGCATAAGCAGAACCACCTAGGTAGAAAATGTTTCCAGCAGGCAATTTTCACAACCAATTGCTCAGTTGCTAAACAAGTGGAGCACACTTCATGCATATTCATTCAGCCACCAATGCATTGCATGACAAATGTAATCAAGTCTAGGAAAGAGAGAATGTAAGAGTTGAAAGAATTAAGGGAACTAGTAAAGGAAAGAAAATCACGTTTTCCTCTGGTCTGCTGGTTTGGAGCCAATCCCTATTAGTAGACATGAAGTTGTAAACTTCCAGTGTCTGACTGTGAACCGGTCCATGGGAAATCAGCTGGTAGATTTCTTCCTGTCCTACTAAATGCCAAAGCCTGTGAATGCCTGTACATAACTGACTCCTGAGCTCCTAGAAACTGTGGATGCAACAATTAGAATCAGCACAGCAAAATATAAGCATCCACAACTACTGTCCATTTTCCTCAAGGATGTAATCAGCTCCTTTCTGCAGAGCTTACTTGCCTCATCTAACCATAATTTTCTTGTTATTACGGAATTGCTGTCATGTTTTGAATGCTAATGTCTGGACAGTTTCTGATTAAGGATCCAAAATATATTAATCTCTCTATTTCAGAAACATTAAGGCTAAAAACCTGAACTAGAGAAAGATATTATGCTCTTCCACATGTGAGAATGAAAAAATGTTATAATGTCTAGTATTAGAAATTCTTAGAACTTTTCCAACAAAAAGAATGTTTAAATTTTGCACTAAAAAGTTAAAGTTTTTCTCTCCTGCAAGTAAAATGTTAACTGGATACAGTCTTCATAAACTTTGTGAACATATTTGTGGGGCTTGCATCCAGTTTCAAAATAGCTATAAATGACTATAATTTGGCACCAATCTTTCATAAAGACAGAGGATATGTACAAATCTGTTTTTTCTGCAATAATCATACAAAATTATTTTATTTAAATGGCAAGTATAATCTAAAGGTTGCAGTATCAATGCTAAAGACACTTCCCAAGTTGAGTCTGAATTTGACTTCATGTGCTGTGAGCCAGGGAAGCTCTACATGAGCATCAGTTATGACCCAGTTTTGATGACCTTCGAGCACTAAAGAGCAGGGCACTCTAAAGTGCTACCAGTTCTCATCATTTCAGCCTTGACTAATACTTTGTCAGAGGAAGTAAACCACAGCTTCACTATAACTCAGTATTTCATGACACTTTGGAACAAATTTCCAAGACCTGCTTTCAATGAGAAAAGATGGGGATCTAGAATTAGCAATAGCCACTCATAAAACCAAGTTTCCCAGCTTCCTGATACAATAAAACAACAGGAATGATAAATTGCACTTACATTTTGCCTAGTCCTTACTGCAAAGGCCTTCTTGGCATGTCAAGAGGAAAAACAGAAAAGCCTCACTCTTCCAATACCAGCTGAACTGAATTCATTGAGCTCAACACAAAGTTATTTTTCCTTGCTCGGTCTTCTGGCAGAACCCGCCTTTCTGTGAAGGAAAAGACCCAAACAAATCAGTGGCTTATCTACAGAATATAAACTTGTGAATTTGCCAAAAAGCTGAAATGGAAAGTCTTGGTAATTTGGAAAGCAATTCAGCCCCAAAGCATTTGGATTAAGTTACACAAAATGTTGTTTGGTAGCAAGACTCACCTGGCTGAAAAGCAGTGGTTCGTGTAGCACAGGCACAGGTACTCCATGGTGGTTTTGAGTTTTGTGGTTTTATTTTTTTTTCAGATTTTTTCATGGAAATTATTAGTCTATTTTGAGATTCACCCTGCTCCTTCAGATGCCTAAGCCCCAGTGAGGTTCAGGGCTGCCAGAAAGATAGCAGCTCAAAGTCATTCTGACCTCTGAATCCTGCTTTTGCTGAGCACAGGTCCCAGCACCAATAGCTTCCTGTCATCCCACCTTTTTTCACTGCAGAGGGAATGCAGATACGTGCTGCAAACTAAAGAGTTGATTGCAAAATTATATATAGTGTACAACAGCAATATTTGACCAGCTCATTGAGACCAAGTCAGTACAGGCCCCTTCTGTGGAGATCTCAGAACCAATTTTTGAAGTGTTGCACATTTGATGGTAGCTGAAGCTAAGATGCCAGCAGAACTTATGATTAAAAACAGTATTGCAAGTGCTCTTATGCACCAGAAGTCTCTAAACTAATTTAGCCGCATCAGTAGCACTTTCATATTGGAAGTCGCTGGCCTTATTTACAGACTTATCATTTCCAAGGTAACAGCTGAATTCAACAGCTTGTAGACCTCCTTCCCATGAAAATCTCATGGCATAGGTGTGGAAGACTCAGAGGTCAGAATCAGGAAGGAGCTTCCATCTGTCTTTAATTCTCCCACAGCATGATAGCTCTTTGGAGAATTAAATCTTTACACACAAATACAGACAACAGCCCCTCGGTGCTTCCTTACTTGTACCGCTATGTCCCTGCTCAGAAAGGGCTGTAAGAGAAGCATATATAGTATCAAGATATAAATATGTTAAAATGATTGCTCCATCACCCAACATCACAGGAAGTATTCCATCTAATTGTACAGATTCAAGTGCTTTGAAATGAGCCACCAGGGGCTGTAAGCCTAAAGAGAATCTGTGTGCCAAGCCATTTGAGTTTGTGTCGGTTTTATTTTTCCACTGCTTTTATCTTCTTTAATATACTTACCTTTAGCTCCTTGAGTCTGTGCCGTGCAGGAAGTGTCTGAAGCAGGGTGAGGCCTCACCACCTGAGTAAGACTGAAAGCCTGTGTGTAGAAGGGGAAGATGAGCTATAGAGGCATCAAATTTGTGCCTGGAGTGGAACATTCTAATCTGAAGATGGCAGGCTTGGTGGGGAACACCGAAAAGCCTGACTGTCACACTGCCATCAAGTGAGTGAGGAGACATTTTTCTATTAACTGAGGTGCAGGAGATCTTGAAAACAGTCTCAGCATTTGAAATATAAGGCACAATGCTGACATACCCTGTGTTTAGTACTGTACTAAAAATTATTTTAGCACATCTTCCAAAAAATGCAGTAAGTGGAAGGAGGATTGGCAAGGCAGTGCCAGTACAACTCTGCTGGAAGAGCTGAGGAACTTCCTGAGTACTTTTGTCTAAAACAAACAAGAGGCTTTCCAGGAAGTTCTGAGTAATCATCTGACCTTGTGCATAACTTAACAGCTACACAGAGGAAAAAACTACTCTGAGATGAAGGGACAAAGATTTAAGTAAACAAGAAAATGCACCAGCCTGCTTGAGGAAGTTAAGAAAGAACAGATTGAAACTTGCTGCAGGAATTTTAGCAGAGACCAACCAATCCAGTGAGACTCGTGAGAGAACTGCAAAGAATGAAATGTCGTAAAGACAGCTTCTTACTCCACACAGGGGATTTCCTCTGGAGCCTTCCTTCCCTTAGAGAGTTTAAAGTTCTCTCTGTCTTTGTGCAGGCCTCTTACTGCTTTCCCCAACTAAACAGCTTCTGTCTTTAGAGAGGATGGGGCATCAGTATTCTCTACATGAGACCACAGTGGCATCATAACACAGAAGAATCCCTGCAACCTGCATGCTTTATGCAGGGATCCCATCTCCATCCACAGAAATCAAGGTAAGCAATACTACTCTGTGGGCAGCTTTTCTACTCAAGCCAAATGAATCATAACAATGCTATGGCTTTTCCAGTTAGGCGATCCTGCTTTTTAGGCTTTGATTCTCCTGCACTAGGAAGCTTCAAATGGACTGAAAAAAAAGAGCAAGTCAAGAGAAATAGGAGATGAGAAGTGTAGAGAAAATGAGCTTTTTCATGCCTGTGAACAGACGCTCTGGGAATCTTAACACTGAATATCTCTCCAATTTAATTACAAGTACAATGTCAATTTTTGTTTGTTTTATGTATGTGCATGCATATAAATACGTTCCAATAAGTGTCTATTAATGTGCTACAGCTCTCTCCTCAGCTATTAATACTGCCTGTCTTTGCAGTTGTGCAAGTATGTCTACACACCAGAGAAATAGAACTGACTCCCTGGAAATTTAAGGGGGGACACAGACACAGACAGACAGACACACACACACACACACACATAAACACCCTGTTACAGGTCTCTGTTGTTGCTCTATCATTACATAAATCACAATAGCAAAATTATAGGTTAGCAATAGTTTTAGGGCCCTAGATAGCACAGCATCCAGTCTTTTCTGAAGCCATCTCTACCACTGTCCCTAAACCATCAATATTTCATTGTAGAGACCATGGTTAATGCCTTAATTTATGCAATATATATATACCACAGCTCATTGGGTTGCCCTGCAAAAGATTTGTCATGCTTTAAGCTAAATTTGCCTTGTGTGCAAAAAATCTGAGCACACACCCTGTCTCTGAGATAACCTTCTTTACCCTTTCATATCAGCACAGCAGTATTTCAGTGGTTGGTCATATCCAACACAATCCACTGAAGGATAAGAACAAGAGATGAAAGAAAGAGTGGATTGCAAAGAGGATTTTAAATAGTAGTGTTCTGGTCTTGTTAGAAGTAAGTATTTGTGTTGGTGCAGATGTCTAAAAATACATTTTTTTACTTTAAAGTGGTAAACACCAGCACTGATTTTTTTTCCAGTCAGTACAATTTTTGAGATAAACTGATTCCGAAGCAAACATTGTCCCTGGTTCTTGACTGCCAATGAACACAGTTTTTGGGTGGACTGTGGGGCGTTTGCTTTTAGACTTTTAAAAATAAGATTGCAAACAGATGGATGGATGACTACCCCATCCCCCTCCTTTTCTGCAGAAGAAAAAATAAACAAGAAAGGTTGATGATTTCTTTAGAGCAAACACCAAAATACATGCGACAATAGAAGTTTTATTTCAGACTCGTCACCAGGACCAAGCTTATAATCTGCAAAACATTCAGTCTTGATGTGCTGAGGAGGAGGAAAGGACAGCTGTGTGTCAGCATCAATCTTATCTGTGAAAACACAAACCTAATTCTGTGCCCTTTGATTTGGATGGTGATAAACAGTAGAATGACTCAAGACACCACTTTTTTCCACAACGGCTTAAAAAAAATAGAGTCAGAAAATAGTTTCAACTTGTAAGAAAACTAACACCTCAGCAGACACAAGCATTTGTTAAATGTAACAGTGGCCTTTCTGTTCCTTCTGTTTCCACAGAAGTATTTCCAGTTGTATTTGGGTTTCTGTTCACACAAACATCCTCCTTTTGCACAAGTCAGATTCTAGTCACAAGCATTATCCTGGGGAGAATAAACCTCAGGATAGGCTTGATTTTAATCTTATCAATACTTGTGTAAGACAATAATCTAATGCAGTGATGTAGCTCCACTGCAAAAGAAGAGAAAGATGTCCAGTCAGACTGATCCCTAAGTCCTCTGGTTTATGCCACTAATTTGAAAAATTAAAAGCTAGCCACGTACTTAAGACTATGCCTAAAGTTATAAGCAAAGGCAAAAGATTTTTAAAATATTTTTTTTACAGAATCTAAACAAATATACTATTAATTATTAATACATTTCTGTACAATACATTCACCATTGATAGGCCAAACTGGAGAAATTCCATTGAAACAGAATGAAAAACAATGCTAAGATAATTACTCTTCTCTTTTTCAACTCTGGAGTTGGAATACCAACACGTGTGACATCACAGTAGGAGAAGATTGTGATCCAGCAGCAAATAGCTTCACCCACCAGAAGAAAGCACCTTCCATGATGCACACAGGAAACGAGCTCACAGCATTGACCCAGCATTAGGGGGACTTAAAGCCACACTTGGTGTCAGGGCAGAGCAAGGAACTACTGATCACAATGTGACCCTGTGACCCCCCAGCTTCCAGTGCATCCCTACATGACAATGAGTATGAGCCAGGGGTAGTGTCCTGGTCTAAGCACCACTAATACCTTCCTTCACAAAAATCTGCTGCATGATTATTCTTGAGAATGGAGATTGGAGCAATCTTTGAAGAACAAGTGCATCAAAGCTATTGACAGTGCAAAAACCTTGAATTCTATCGGGAAATTTCATCATTCAAGGATCACGAGGCATTCCTGTACACTAATCAAACACTGCAATACCTGTGTAAAGTATAAGGCATGACTGTGTTCATTGTACAGAATGAAACCAGACCCACAGAAGATAAAGGCAACATTCTCAAAAATGGCTACTAATTTTGGAAATCAGGGGGATTAGGAGTATTCTATCTGCAAATCTCTTCAGAAGTAAAGTACAAGCTGCTTTGATACCTTTTATTCCAATAGCAGTTTAAAAAGTTCACAGCACTTCCAAGAAAAAAGAAAGAGGTTTTTCAGATATTGAGACCTTCAAAACGAATGGACATTCTTTGAAGTATTAACCTTGTAACTGCACTAAGAACATGTGCTGAGCCACTGACAGAGTGGGAAATGAAATTTCTGGATACTTACTGCTTAGGAAACTAAATAGTTGTGCTTTCCCCTCTTGCCCCCTTTGGTAGGCGTATGGATTTTTTCTGTCATCTAAGCTGACCAACCCTATAACCCAGCAGCTGACCTCCAGCCACCAGGCAAACTTTGAGGCCACATTAGAAACTGGGTGCATAGTTTTGTCACTCTGATTTAGTGGGGTAGTACAGAATGTAGATAACAAGACACTACATTGTTTTTCTTCTCAAAAGGTAATGTCTCTCAAATACCCTTTTAAAAAGTCCATGCATAGGCAAGTACATCTATGCAACATAGGCCATGCCCAAAGTCTGCCTTGGCCTTTTCACTCCTATTGCTTTAGACATCCATTTCTATCCCTATGAAGAGGCTATGTATAGGGAAGAAATGCACAGGCTAGTAGACAATCCCCCACAGCCCAAGGAAAAATCTACTGTTAAGTAAAATGCTGCTACAGACTGCACAAGACAAAGCTATTAATTTCTAAAAAATGAGCTTGCAGGTCTTACATTTAATGGACACTTTTACCAGAGCATGAACCACAAACACAACCCACAGCAATAACGAATATGTTCACAGTCCATTAGGAAGGAATGGCCAAAGTTTAATTTTTTTCAGCATATGTTCAGATTCTTTTTAACTATGCTCACTGTTAGGACCAAATTTATTAGGATAGTGGGGGAATTTTGTAAAATGAATAAGTGCCCCACAGATTACACCTTCATATAAATGAGTTCAACCCTGATGAAAATGAACCTTGACAACTTTGCTGTATCTTCTGAAAAAACAGCCTGAGACAAAGCTGTATGAAGAAAAATAGGACACCTGATAACCCAAGTACAAGCAATGACTTTGCCTTGGCACAATCTGAGTACACACTGGAAAAGCAAGAGCATGCAGACTAATACTACCTAAGGGATCACTCCATCACATGCTGGCAATTTGCACAGGGTCAGCTCCTGAAAAATGTTTTCCATTTTATATTTACCCTGAAAATCAAAATAGAACACAGATGCACATAAAGATTTTCAATGAAAAACAGTTAGTAAAGGGCCTACCTCTCAACCCTAATTATTTGAAAAGCAAAAAACACAGCTTCTGTCCATCATCTTTTGCCTCTTCTTCATTTCCATTGAGCCTCGGGCCTCAGTGCTTCAAAGGCACAGAGTCCGGGGGCAGTAAATGCCACACTATTAGGGTGAAGCTTTTGGCTAGTGATAAGGGAGTTTACCTAATGGGAAATCCCATGTGCAGAACTACTTCCATCACCCGTAGGTCTGCTGGAGGTGAATGTTTACTGGAGAAGCCTCTGGCCTACTGGCATAAGCAGCAGATGGAAAACTCCTTTATAGGGGTGGGAGGAAAGACAGCAGTGAAGTTAGGTGACAGCTGTAGCAGACAGCCCTGTCTCTACCATGACAGTCCTGGGTGTAGTGGAAAGCACACGGTATGGGAAGGGATTTGCCTTCCTCCAGAACGTCCTGCAGGCTGTTGGGAATACAAGCAGCAGAACCAAGAGCCCTGTCTGCTCTCTTCATCCACACAGAGCCCACCTCTGCAGTCAGAGCTCACACACACCTCACCTGCCATGCCAGGTCCCATGATTTGTGTTAAACAGCCTTTTGTCACTAGTGTCACCAAGTTGTTAGTCCTGAAAGAGATAAACATTTCCCTTCAGTGGCTCATTACTGTCTTCCCTGTGAGTTTCCCTGGGTGACCCCTTATCCAAAACAGATGAAGTTAAATTCAGTTTTGCAACTGACAAAAATCACAGCCTGCTGTAGTAAGGCTGCAATGGCACTAAGTAACTGAATAACAGGATAACATGGTAGGATCACATCCTCACATTTCTTGTTTTTCCTGTGCTGCAAAACTAAAATCTCACCCTACACTTCAAATATGAAACATTGCTCCCACTGTCCTGCATATCCTTCTTATTTCCATGAAGCTAGGGAAAAAATATCACTGAAATATCAGAATTTGCTAATTAATTGAAATCTGTTGGCATTTTCTAACTTTTCTGTGTAAACATCAACAACTATACAAGGCTGCAGAAAATGAAGATACTCCTACCTCCTACTAATCATTTAGATCACAAGCTCTTTCAGAGATAGCACAGCTTTTGTACAAAGTGCAGCACCCAGCTCAACAGGGCTCAGAGGCAGACCTCCTGCAAGTGTAAAAGAGGCTTCATGTAGAATTAAACAAAAGCTATAAAGACAAAAAGGAGCAGGCAACATTTCATCTCCACAATAAGCAATATCCCAACATAAAAGTGCTGCAGTATAACCAAATATATCCTGTTCCATTAAGATGGGCGCTTAAAAGCCACCAATTTTCAAAGATTTCCAGACAACTGGGCTTCCATAATTCTGAGGTTCATTTTATGGATTTTGCTTCCATGATCCTGGCTGTTTTGCTGTTGGCTTACAATCCACCATCTGCTTCTCAAGTGGTAAATGGAATTTCAAAAGCAAAACAAAACAAGACATGGTAGAGTTTGGAGTCTGTACCTGTACTGTATAACTGATCAAGCTACTTTCCCTTCCTATAGCACTGTCCACCTTTAGGACATGCTTCATCTCATTAAAAGCACAAAGTAACTCTTTAACCAAAACATGCTTGACGAAGGCAGTTGAAGGGTGAGAAAGATTTAAACATTCTTGGTCCCATCATTTTGAATCTCACACCATAAGCTGAGTTACAACTTATATATATTTTCCACTCTCAGTACTGTGAATAAACTCATTGTAGATCATTACACACAAAACTGCATGACTCAATTTTGCTGTTTTAAGTATGGAGTTGCAAAGAAGTGTTCAATCAGTTCTGAGAGTAGGGGATTTAAAAGTTCTATCAATTTTGAATGAAATTTCTTACTTAGCATCCAATCAGGGTGACCATTTTAGTAAGCATGCTTTGATTCCCTTTCCCCAAACTAGATGTGCAGTGGAAATCTGACAGACCATCTCAACACGTCAGAAACATTTAGAGTTATCATCAACATTTAAATAATGGATCATATCCAGAAACTTAAACAGCAGTTTTAGTGATGTGTGTAGCAATCTTCATTTCCCATTACTCGAAATAGAGATGCAATGACGTTAAGCCCCTCAGTGAAGGTCACCCAGCACATTATCTGCATCTCCTCCTACTCATCCTTTTGATCACTCTGAGCACAGATAAACAGCAGTCTAGGTCATGGTGCTTGGCCCACTTGAAAATTTGCCTACTACAACGCACACTTCAGCTGAGGCATTTGGGATCTGAGCCCTTGGTAAGAAGCAAACACTCCAAACAGGAAGCCCCAGGGAGGGGGAGTGAAGCAACCTAGGCTCTAGTCCAAACTTCTTAGCCTGTTGCTCACTGATTCATTTAACATCCTGTCGCTGCCAGCACCATTCAGAACTCACCATTGCCTTCTGTGGGCCAGGCTGCACCCTTCTTCTGTCACACACAGGCACTGGTATTTTGGTCACCACACAACACCTTCGAACTGGAGCAAGGAGTGCAAACCACTGATAACTTGGCACAAAAAAATGCAATTATTTCAGCTAGGTAGAAAAGACAATAATCTATACTGACATGGGTGGCATAAGCCCATTTCCCTGACACAGCTCCCCCCACCTAGAACCCTTAGCAATAGCTGTTAGTCTTTTTTCACAGCTGTGTGCTTTGCACTTTGAATTACTGTGACAACACTGTTATAAATTCCCAGCCGGGTAGACTATAATAGAGTGGTAACTTGCTGAAATAATTTCTTTTTGCAGTGTTAGCTAGCTATAGTAATATCACCGTTCATTGCTTCCTTGGTGATGCTGAGATTGGTATCTAAGGCAGCACCTTTTTATACGTGGTTTTGTACCCAGAATGGGCCATACGTGATTGTTATCTAGTCATGCATGGTTGGAAATTGTAACATCAGTTGTCCAAAGGGGCAATGTGAAAGTAGAAGAGTGCACAAATCAGTAATTTAGATCAAGGAATACACAAATGACAGTCCAACTAGCTTTGATTTTTCTTCTCTGACTTAAAACATTTATAACAAGGGTTAGATGCTCTGCAAAGGATACAATTATTTTCAGCATCTGAAGATCTGACTCAGCAGAATAAACTTAATAAAGCAGGTTTAAAGCCAATACATCACAAGTGCCATTAGTTCACAGAAACACAGTCATGCAATGACCCTGCTATTATCTGTACACTGAAAACTATTACCATGAAAGTCTGTCAGAAGAACATAATAAGAGTAATGTACTCATCTGCTGGGTTTTGTGAATACTGAAATTATTTTCTGGCTATTTTCTTTTCCTTCTTGCATGCAAAAACCTCTGAAATATGAGCATTTTGGATTTGGAATTCTGTGTGCGTTTTTTGAAACTGAAAAACTAAATTCTCAGGGCATTATGCCTCTAGATCCTTGTAAAGCCAGTATTTCTTTTACAGACTGAGTGTCAGAGTGATGCTGAGAAAATACAGATGTGAACATTAAACACTTCTTCCTGTCATAACTGCCCAACTGAAAGAGTTTTGCTACAGATGAGGAAGATGAAACCTTCAAAAATACAATTCAAAAGAGGTTACTTCAAGATACTTTCCAAAGGCCTTTAGTGCAATTAGGAACATACACTAGCCACTTTCCTCATACTCCTTTCTGAGGAAAGCCATCAGGAAGTCCTTGCATTCATTAGGAATCCCCTAGCACTTTACAGTATTTCTTTGTTAACCCCTCAGGATGTTCCAGGAAGAGATTATCATTATTTATGGTCTGGTTATGGTCTTTAAAAATCTGGTAAATGAATAAAAAATGAGAGAGGGTAGCTGACTGACTGCTACCATTGAGGACCTTTTTTTGTTTTGGTCAAAAGGTACAAAATAGATGAACCAGTGAAAGAGGGAAGGGGAAGAATGTTTCTGATAAATTCAGCTACTGAACCTGCAATTAGGGAAGCTCAGCTTCACATCTGTCCTCATTTATATGCACAAATGCCTTTCTGATGCAAACTTAGATACAAGTTCTCTGTTTCTCCCAACTCACCCAAACTCTTCTCACTACAGTCTGATCTTTGATTAACACAGGCTTATTTGGTCACTGAGACTTTTCTGATCCAATAGGATCTTTTTTTTTTTTTTTTTTTTTTTTTTTTTTTATTCTTTCTAAAGCCTAAGGCTGAAATAAAGGAGGGGCAGTCACTCCAGGACAGCCCGTGCCAGCAACACTTGGTGCTCTGGAATCCCAGGGTATCCCATAAGTGAGACATGAGTCATTGAATCATGAGCCTTGTTCTGGGCTGTGATGCTTTCTGGCTTCCATCAGGCAGAGCTCCACTGCAGGTGTTCAGCCTCCTGGTTTTGTCATCTGTACCCCCTGTTTAATGTTAACACCTGCACCCCCACAGGCTAAGACCCCTAGGCTTGAGGAAAATTGCCAGCACTCCTGGAAGGCAAGTTTTACTGCCTGACATTTCAGGAGATGGCTTTGAAGGGCAAACCTCTACAAATTGCTGTAAGAGAGTCCTCAATTCTTCTGTGTCCCTGTAATTCACCACTCAGCAGAGGAAGCCTGAGACACACTGTCTTATGAGGGCTCTCCCTTCTCCTTACTGATGATCCTGACTTTGCAGTGTGTCTGCAGCAAGTTTGTGTGTGGAAATTGTACAGACATGACATAAATCACCTCACATTTTCTAGCAATTATGTGACCCCAAGGCAACGTATTCAGTAAATTAAAAATAAATTACGTGGTGGCCTGATGCGATTTCAGCAGACCTCATGTCAGACCCAGCCTGAGGGAGGAATGTGCCTTCTAGCTTTTTCATAACAACTGTCCTTCAACAACGAGTCAATCAACTACAGATACTCTGTGTTTAGAAGATATAAAACAAGACCAGCTGATTTCAAAAACTTTAAAAGACTTGCAAATGCACCTGTAGGGCATCACACCAGTGCACAGTATATAAGTCTAGGTGGCACCACTGCTTGCAGCAGCTCTGAGAGGACACAAAGGATGGAACTGTAAAATCTCTCAGGAGTTTGGGGATGGCCATATTACCTATGTGGGAGCTCACAAATGAAGAGTGACACTCCAAAACACTTCCAGGCATGCTCTCAAATGTGAGTGTTCAGTTCATTTCCATATCTGGTTTCTCAAACCAAGTGAGAGCTTCCTAAAAAGTAGAGGACAGCTGTAGAACAGATGTGATGACTGAGTTCTGGAACTGAGATTTGCATGCAAAGTCTGCCCATAGCACTATTCCTCTTCTCATGCTTGCATCTGGGCAGAAAAAAATCCACAAATCTGCATCATACACCTACTCATCTTTAGTATGCATGTATAAACATACAGCAGTATTTTGATTTCACAGAAAACCAGAAAACAAAGGATTATAAACTCATATGCTTACTTTCTTTTATTTTTCCCAAGGTAGCTGACAGAGCCCCAGAAGAATATGTCTGCATCTTCTAATGGCTTTTGGCTGGTGTGGTATTTTATACAAAGCTGAAAATAAATAAGGTTCAGCTTCCTCTGAATATAGATAGATGTCAGTTCCAATTCTTGTTTATTTACAAATCCTCTCTTAAAAATTATTATGGAAACTTTTTCAAATGTGCTGCTTCTCTCTGTTTTTAAGCTTTTAGAGAGGTAGCTAAGTTTATAGGGATTAGAGTCAAAATACATGCTTTATTTTCTAAAAGTGTCTACCTGATTCACACAAGAAAGTGTATTTTCATTTTCTTGATGACAGGTATAACATAGCTTCATACATATGGCAAACTAAACACTATTACTTTAAAATGTAGCTCACTTTAACTCTGAAAAAGCTCTATCAATTCATCCCATTATTTCTATACAAAAGTTGCCACCATAGGTATCAATTAGTAAATTATACTGTTTCCCCCTTTTTTTTTTTTAATGTCAATATTTTTTTAACTAATTAATCCTTAGCAAACAATGGCAATGAAGCCTTTCCTGGGTCATACTCTTGGAACATACTCTTCTAGCTGAACTAAAACTCTCCTTTTAGCCCAAGCTCCATGCCATCTGAAATTTCATTTCAGAAAATGGAGACCAAAAAGGGAACATACAAAATTTGGTATGGTCTCTTCAGTACAGTGAAAAGTGGCAAAAATAACCTATTTTCCCTGGAAGAACTTGCTTTGTATCTCTACCTTACAATACAGTCAGTATTCAATATTACTGAACTGAAAATTCATTCAGTTTAAATAGTAGTGGTCCCCTTTTGTTTCTTTCAGGCTAGTCCGCAGACAAGTCTCTGATTCGCATGCATTTTATATTTGCACCCTTCATCACAGCACCTAAATTAATTTTGTCCTGTGTCCTCTATAATCCTGGCTCTTCAATCTCTCTAGTCCTTCCACAGGGCTTTCTTCGCAGGCCAACATCTCACACTAAGCCCACTGACACAAACCGATTAAATATTCTCATTTTCTCCTGTGCCCTGTGGCTACATTGTCAAGGCACTGGTGAAATTCAGCCCCCTTTCTGGTAAGCAGTAGGTATTTAACCCCTCAAAGAAACACTATAACAGTGGAGAAAATGATGAGATGGGATTAGAAGGCCACGCTTGCAGTCAGCAAGACGCATGCACACACTAGGTTAACTCACTAGGTTTGGCCACTACCACATGATGAGAAAATTATTGCAACTGGTTACGTCCTAAGATTTAAATTCCCTGTGAAAAACATGGAGAAAATTGGCAAATCATTTCACCTCAGATTTGAAGAACCCCTCTCACCCCTCTGCCCAGTGTTTTATGTGCAATGGTATTAGGACTAACTAAAAATAGGCCTTGCTCAAGTTGTGTGCAGGAAGATGACAAAAGATTCCTGTAAGAGAACATGGAAAATTCCTACCCACAGGACACATGCAAAAAACTTACATTAGCAATCTAGTCTATGAATCAATTCAGTTCAAATGCTTCTGAGTGGAGGAATCCTTCAAGCCCACATGTATAAAGCTTTGAAGTAAAACCTACAAATAAAAGTTACAGCAACCAAATAGCTAACAGCTCTATGGTGTCTCCAATAAGCATGAACTCATACAATTTTTTTTTCCCAGATGGTGTAGTTCTTAGTCTTTGCTAGGAGCAAAAGCAATTTTCCACCAGCTGGCCAAAGCAGGAGAAAAATCAAGATGGATAAATTTGATTTTCTACACCAGTGTGTTCAAATCAATTCTTACCTTCCCCGTCAACAGTTTTCACAAGTGTTTGAAGGTGGTGAGAAAATGGAGGCCATGAAACCCATAAGAGGGAGGAAATGGTTTCCCAACTTGCAAATTTTAAGGAGAACTTAAACTACTAAGCAAGTTCTCCTCATTTTCAGGTTGATAAATTTGGCTTACAGTTAGTACATTTAAAAAAAAAAAAAAAAAAGGCTATCCTTTTGGAAGGGAAGAAAGTGGGGTTTTGGTGCCTTAGATGTTTGGAAGTTTCATAGACCAAGCAGGCATTAAACTCATCAGAACCATACCCAGCCCTGGTCTTCCTCTCAAGAATGGCCTAGCAAAACATCACAGTCACTCCACAGTGACTTCAGCTTTCTCCTGAATGCAACAATGCCTGACACTAGGTTGTAGGAGAAGGCAGTTCTGCAGTGAACATTTTTAAGTGAATCTGGTTTTGATCAATACTCTTTTTTTTGTTTCAAAATCCCTTCCTCACAAGCCATTACCCTTTATTTTCTGCCTGGCTACATGCCCCAGCATCTACCTGTCTCTCATTCCTTCTCTCCACCCTCCCTCAAAAAAGAAAATAATTTTTTCTTCTGTATTACTATATCAACATCTTGGTATTGGAATTAGAATAGAATTATTTTAAGTGTTGAACAAACAAATATTTCCCCAGAGTCGCTCAGGAGAACCATTCCACAGAAAGTGGATACAGCTTGAAAGTTCCACCAGCAATGGACCTTCAGGCTGTAACTATGTCAAACTTACTGCTCAGGCCCCTCTCCAACTCAGCAAAAGGATACAAGCATCCCATTTGAAAACTCCCTCCATGAAAACTCAGAAACGTGGACTGCAGTGAGGCAGAATAAAGCATAGCAGAGCAATGGAAGAAAACAGTGAAAGGTCTGGAGAAGTGGAAAGTTCTCAGCCACAAATCTGGGCAAGCTGAGAAGACATAAGGAGCTGGTTAGTTCGCCTGCTCTTTCTGCAATTTAGTGAACTTAAAGGGGAAGGCTAATTTAGATCACTAGAGCAAGTGTCCTGATGGGGTCTCATGCCTTCAGGAAGCTGCCTGGGCAGAGTGTTGTTCCACTGAAGGGACAGGTAGGAAAGGTTAAAAGTGACCCAGCTGGGTTTGACCCCTCCCTCAGCCACATGCCAACAGGAATTTTCCATCTCTAAGAGAACCAGTTCTCTGCCCCAAGCCTTTCTGTCCAAGTGGACAAAAGTGGCAGAAGACCGCATCTGCAAGAGAAAGAAGAGAGAAAGAGAGGAAGAAGGGAGGAGAAAAGGGAGTCTGGGACAGCAAAACTACTATTCTTCTGTGGTTCTGCACTGGCAAAATGTAACGCTGATGTGTGTGCACCCTACCTCAGCTGAACCAGAGTCACACACATCTACAGCTGCCTTGATGCTGATGGATTAGTGTCTGTTGGCACTGGTTAGATCGGTGCCTCCCTTGTGCTAATTAAGATCACTGTGATTCATTTATGCAAAGATGAACCCAGCTTTCCTGTACTTACACCTCTGTACTAACACCTGTTTTGTCTTTATGAATGGGGGCTGTGCAGGGCAGAGATTAACTTAACAGTGTCCAGCACAGTAAAGCCCTTATCCCTGGCCATCATCACCACTAAATACCAGAAAAATAGATTATACTTTCTTTCCTGCACAGACTTATTACCTACTGCCTGAGGCAAAAGAGAAGCTGGTCTCTGTGTTCAGCTGTAACAGGAGACCTCAGCAATTTTAATTTTAACAGCCTGAAGAAATCTCTTGCAGACAACCTTGATCCCACTAAATTCAGAGGACTATCAGAGGACTCTCTTCTCTTGCAAAGGACAGAGAAGTCAGCTGTAAATTGTGATATTAAGGAGGCAGCAGATCTATTCTTTCCCTTTTTCTCAAGAAAAATACTGCTTGTTCTCAGAGCCATCAGCCTCTGGAAATGGTTATTTTCTACCTGGGCTGATCTAAGAGCAGGTGTTTTCTTCAGGAAAAATAAAAAATAGTCCACAGCAACAATATGCAAACTGTAAAACTAACAGCTCTTTCTGCTCCCTGAGACTTCTCTCAAGGATACTCCAGCTAATTGAGATTAAAATCAGCTTGACTGTTCATAATGCAGGAAGTCAAACAGAACACACCCTCCAACTTCCAGCTGTGTACAAGTATATTGTTCACTACACCAGACCCCTTCCAGACAAGGCGCAGCCTGTCCTTGTAGAACACAAAATGTATGGATAATCTTTAACACGACCCTCAACAAGAAGCCTTGCAGAAAGTAGAAGGAGAAATTCCCTGTATTCAGATGTAATCAGTCACCTTCCTGTAAGAATATTTCAATTCTGCCAAAACCCAAACACTCAAGTTAGGCCACTGGAGTTCTAAATCACGACTTTTGCATTCTTATTTTCATTTTAGTTTTTGAATGCTGGAGAATGGGAGAAACTTTTGTTTCTAGTCCACCTGTGAACTGGAATATTAATTTCCCAAAAGTGGAACAGATTTTCAGATTATGACAGCAGTTTTGAGACCTGAGGCTTCATTCAAACCAGCACAAAAATCTGAAGACCTGAAAATATTGCTGCTTCACATGCCTAATGGTGCTTAACAATACCTATGTTAGCATTCAGCAGAGTCACTGATAATTTCCACAAGGACACATTCATGAAGCATGCAAAGGCTTGCTCTTCTATGCCCAAAACAGACTTAATTTTTGGGTAGGTTTTTATCTGGTTTTAAGTTATTTCAGAAGCAGAAGAGATAAATAAATAGAAAACTGTGGATGTCTCAAGTTTTGCTGCTGTAAGAACTGAAGTCAATGCATCACATTTCACCCTCTGGTTGAGGAGAAAACAGAGCTTAGCATTTTTCTAAATTCCCTCCCTCCCCTTCTGTTTAATATATTAGATAGAGTCTATTTCTTCATGTATGTTGCCTCAGCATACCACTGACATACATATTGGTCTTAGCTGAGCTGGGGGAGCACTGGTCAGCAGAAGTTCCTACATGCATTCTTATGACTGGAAGGGCTTCCATTCCAACCCAGTTTCTCCTAGAGCAGACAGGTGCTGTAGCACACTCATGCTGTTTTTCAGCCATGGCTTGCCTACAGCCTGCCATAGGACACTGGATAGACTCTCTTTTGTTTGTTTGTTTTTTGGTTTTTTTTTTTTCACTAAAGAAACTACAGGACTATAATTTAACAACTATATATTGTTAACTTTTTTGGTGTGATCATAAAATTCTGAATACATAAATACTTGTTATAGTAAAGGTTAATCAGAGATATATCAATAATTGGAACTGTTTGAAAATAGGTTGTCCATATCTCTACTTCCAATAGTAATGTAAGGATTAAAAGGAAGAGAAAATTTAGACACTTTTTGTAGCTGTTTGTCCTTGCTTTTAACTCACAGTTCTTCATATCACTTCTACAGATTCTTTGAAGTGACTTATAAATACCATTGCAAATACAAGTGTACTACAGTTCTAATTCCTATAAAAACTTCCCAAATTTCCACATTCTGAAAGTTAAGAGTTACATCCATTACCTGGGTCTCTACCCATAATTTTGTCTATCTTGAAATACTTCACAGCAAGAATTCCCCTTGCCTAGGTCATTTACAGAAGGGTAAACACTAGGGAAGCAGATATTTATTCTCTTGGCAAAACCACAGATGAGTTTAAGGGTTTCACCAGGGACAGTGTGATACACTCCAAGGTAAAATCAAGACATCTGGGCTCAGTTCTCTGCTCTGGTATTGACTGGCTAAGATGGGGCATGCAATAACTCATCTATTTGTTCCTGCTTTCCCTCATGTCTAAGACTACTCCATTTATTCATATTCATTCTTGCACAGTGCTTTCAAATCTGTAGAGGTAAAAAATAGTCTAGAAACCACAAGGAAAAAAAAAAAAATCAGGTCCCTCTATCATTTTATTGAAAGCCACAGTCAAAGCTCCTTTGAATCTCAAGAAAAAATATTTTCTTATTTTTGGCTTAAATTTACTTCTGCTGTCCTCATGCCAATAAAGGTAAGTATTCAGGATGTGCCTCAACATTTTTGGCAGATCCAGGCCTTTGTTTATAAAGATTGGCCAGTAAAAAGTACAGATAAATGTATGTATAAAATTAGGTTATATTTTTATCTGTGTTAGAAAGCTAACTTGATATGGAGAGCATTTTCTTTTCTCCTTCAACAGTTTTTCCACTTATTTCCCAAAATTACAGCACATCTTTCTGCTGAACTTCTTGTTTGTTATGCAAGTGCACACAGTGTGTAAGAAGGTATCAGCTCAGTCTGGGTAAACAAGGAAGAGAAGAAACATGAAGGAAAGCAATAACTTGCCATCAGTAATTATTAACTCTCCCCACTTGTCCTCTCCCTCGTCACGATCAAAAATAAAATTACTGCTTCATTCAAGATATTAAAAAACAGGCTCTGCAATTATTTGACTGGATTTAATATGGATATAAGACTACTTTGCTTCCCCCGGAAAAGCATTTTTGATTTTGCTTACTTTAAACAGGAAAAACCTTAAAAGAGCACATCATGGTTAATCACATGCACTGTCTAGAAATCCTTTGAGCAGTTTTGCTGTGTATTCACTAAGTAAGTCTTGGGACCCAGTCCAGTTGCTTTGTGGCTCTCTGAATTACTTAGCAATTGCTCCTCAGACACTGCCTTACTGCTACACTGCGGAGAAGATGAAGCGGCCCCGGAAGGCACGTGGCGTTATCAGCGTGCCTTGTTGTCCAGGGGAGCACGTGGCACACTGCACATCCCTGCTCACTGAGACCTGCAGCACAGAGAAAACAGCTGGCAAAGATGGTCTCTGGACATCACTGACAGTTCTGGTACAGGCCTTGGGCCCCATTTCAGCCCCACACCATGGCAGACGTAGGCCCAAACCCATGGAAGTCACTGTCCACAGAGAACAGTGGACTAAGCTTAAATAACAACAGTGTCTTTAGGAAGACTAGGGAAAAACCAAAGCAAACCAAACCAAACAACAAACCCAAAACAAAACAAAACCCCCCACCAAAACCAAACCCAACATACATAGACAAAGGCTCTTGATTTTAGTTACTGCCTCGGTCCCAATATTCCTAGTGATAGAGGCATTCATCTAATTTACAAGCAAGATCAGACCTAGAACTGATAGACTGTGGTCCAGGTTTATGAACCTCAGTTGTGGACCGAGACATGGTCATGCTTCCATGGCCTTGGCTTATATAAAACACCAAAGTTGTGGGTGCTGTGCCACCAAGAACAGTCTGTGCATGAGGCAATGTAAACTGCTGGGGTAAGGAGTTTTTCTCCCTCCAGCACCATTTAACAGCTTCACCATACCATCCCCAAGGGGAGAGAAGAAAGTCTTGCTCTCTGTTCCACCTCTTCTATCTATTTCTTGTGATGTCCTCTATTGCAAGGGGAGCTTTATCTTTGTGGCAATAAAATGAGGCACTGCCTGTATGGCTGAAAGCTTTAATCTGCCAATACCTTTGTGAAATGCAGAAAATGATGGTATTCTGCTTTTAATGTTGTTGAAAGCAGAACATGCCATAAAGGTGGAACAAGGTCATCACAAACTGCACAAGCCAGGGAAAATTTTCAATTCATTGGAGACCAAAATAGGTAACCTTACAAAAGGAATCAAGTAAATGGAGAATCTGATGATAGGTTCTCCCTTTCACATGAAAAAGAGTACAAGCCTACAAAGGTTTTGTTGCTCTAGGACAATATAGAACATATTGTCATTTTGCTTCTAGAGTGAAAAAGCTAAAGATTTGGCTTCCTGAAACTAGCCAAAGAATTCGATCAATCCATCTAGGGTTCATGAACAATAGCAAGAAAAGATCTCTCAAAGTAGGGAGCTGAGACTTGCTGGTTTCTGAAACAAACGACAGAGTGGAAACCCTGATTCAATCACAGATTCATCCATTCAAATTCTAAAGCCTGTAAAACCTGCAATATTTTCCAGCAGCTATAAGGTAAGCTGTCAGTCAACAGCCATCAAGAAACTAGCAATATGCAGACACATCACAGGTCTGTATTATTCTTCACTCTATTCTAAGGCATCAGTAACATGATCTGGTACTTACACAAATAGAAAAACAACATGTCAGAGGAGGAGTTGAAACAGGGTGTGCTCTTATTTTCTACTCTTTGATCTTAGAATTTTTTTTTTTTTTTCTCTTCTGGCCACCTTCAATGAAGAAACACAATGAAGAAAACTGAGCAGAAATACGAGCATTAATGACGAAAGAAACATTGGTGATGCCAGTTAGCCTAAGCCCATTTAAAAGGTTCTCTAGCTCTTTACAAGCTGTTAAAATGCTATATTTTTGCCACCAGGAGTGAGTCAAAGCAGTAAACTGCTTCACCAGTACTCAGTACATACATCATTCATTAGAAACATAACAGCAAAAGCTGCCACTCTTTCATAGAAAAGAATACTGCATCAGGAAACCTACTTAAAAAGCAGGAATCCTTTCCACTAGTATCTGTCAATCACTACATCTTAGGCAATTCAGTACTTTTATCCAGGACCAAATCTCAGAAACACAAGCTTTTCCAAAAAGCACATATGTATATCTATGATGGAAGTAGGCCACTGCACCAGACAGCCTTCTCCTGCCACCTTTCAAAATGAACTATTGTGACTCTGTTGGCAATGAATCTCTGTACTCATACAGAATAGTATGCTTATTTCTATTTTGCTTTGGGAAAGACAATTGTCTCCAATTTTGGTTTCATTCCAAATTCAAAGTCTCTCTTGAAACAGAACCTCAACCCTTCAGACATTTCTGACAGCAAGCACTATAGAACAGCATTTGCACACTGCAGTTTCATTTTTCCTGTGGCTGCAGTCTTTATGCTACTGAGTGCCTGTAGTCCTTTTCTTCTCTGACTACTGAAGGTTTTAAACCACGTGCTTAAATGACTTGCTGAAATAAGGCCAGAGAGAATGAGTAATTATTATTCTCTTCTTCCCTCCCATTTTGCCACTGTACTATTAACATGTAATTAGAAGTCTAATTTTTAGTTAGGTGTTTAAAAAACCCTGAAGCAAAGAGTTTTAAATTATTAATGAGCCATTTTTTAAAAGGCAAACTGAAATAAGTGTACCCTCCTCTTCATATATTTAATGACCATAATGGTTTAACACATTATTCTTCAATTACTAAGGATAGGCTTGCAGAGAAAGGCAGTATTTTCTCTAATTAGAGGTACTAAATTTCCCTTATAGCCATGGTGGTCTGCAGCTATGAAAACTGCCTTCACTAAGTGCCAGTCTTAAACTGCACACAGGAGGACATTTTTCAAAGGCAGGAATGTATCATTATGCCTGTACTGGTGCTTTCCCACTGTTGGTGCCAGAGATGCTTCTTGTTATAAAGATCTTCTTATCAAATACTTATTTATTAAGGTACTTATTAAATACAAATGTGATAGAGACACAGCTCAATTAAAAAAAAAAATAAAAGGCATGCAACCATAAGAGGCTGTTGCTTGTTTGATATCCTGTAACGATTTTGGCAGCTAAATTCTCTAGAGTCTAGTGGCAACAGGGAATTTCATCGTCAAGAGAAGGCCTGCAAAGTCAACTGAGTCTGGCTCAGCAGGACTTAGGGCCCACTAAGGACAATGATCCATGAAGTACAAAATGCTTCAGCCTTGTGAGCCCAGCTGTTGTGGGCTGTGTGACTTCACATGCTCAGAAGGTTTGTGTTTGCTTAAAGCACATCACAGTTCTTCCTCTCAATCCATCCAAACCTATGCAAGGCTTCTTGCAAAGTCCTACCAGCTTGGATGAGGTTAATTGAACCTCACTTCTTCTTAAGGACACCACTTGCAGATAGACAGCAGATGCCAGTTTTCATTAACAGGGGTTGCAGGACTTCTAATAAAATGAAGAATTAGCAGTCTTTTGTATGTTTTGAGGCTGAGACTGGAACGTGGCTGAATCCGCACACAGAGCTCGTTCTGCGCCCTGACGGCATCCTCAAAAATAAAGACGAAACAAAATCTTTGCTTTTCCAGCATCTGTTCAGATTTGTACTTAAGACAACACCCAGGGTACCAAACTTCTGAGTGTGCCAAAATATCAGCTTTCAGTTAAGAAGCGAGATGTTAGCAGCAAGTAAAAACAAACCAGAGTAGTGTGGACTAGTCTGGAAACCCAGAAAATGGAAAAATGAATAAAGCACCATGTACACATCCGGAGTCATTGGAAACAACCAGCCTAGGTCCAGGTATTGACAGTCACATGGCACCAAGCACAGCTTAATAGATAAAATTTTCAGAGCCCCTTTCAGGTCCTAACCAGTGACCCTATATGGCAGAGTACTGGGTGAACTTACTGCATCACATGTCCTCTATCTTTATGAATATGCTCTGCCTCCTTTTACAGCATCTGCATGACTTCTGGTGATCAATAACTTGGCCCCTTGCATGAGTTCTGCAAGGTGACTATTTTCATATCACTGATGGCCCTGACAACACATTCCCTTGAGTTTCTCTAAGCACAGCAATAAAAAAAATAGAAAATAGCATCTATTTCTATCCATAACAACTACTGGAACTTACTGAAGAAAAGCTATTAGCATTAAACCCCTTCTAAGGTAAGAAGAAGATCCCTCTGTTTATCAGCTATTCCAAGTTCAGACCACATACAAGATATCCAAGAAGGGTCAGGAAGTTTTTTATCACGATCAGCCTCTGGAACCAGGTGAGCATAAATCAGCCTAATCTTCTTACCCTCTGGAATGCAGCATGTATAATTGCAGATATTAGGGGATTTTCTGATTTCATTGTCACCCTTGCATCTAGCAGCATGTTTCTTTAAACCTTCCCTTCACTTACGGTGCCCTGTGACCAAAAGGGCCTTGCAATCACTCTTAGCTGGTTGTGTTCTTAGAAGAAATAAAAACCCAAATAAACTTCTTCAGTCAAGACACTCAAGAACTAATTGTTAAGGTAGTACACTATGCCGCAAAATTTATGAGGAAACCACACATTAGAGCTCCCAAAGCAATATAAAAAGTAATTTTAAAAGGTTTATTAGCCAATATGTATAGTTCATTATGGGAACTGATTCTGAAACCATCTTTGGCATACCCACCGCAAGATTCCACAGGGGCTAAGTACAGGATTATTTGATGCTTTCCTTAATAAACTGGCTGATGAAAAGACAGTAAGATTATTAATTTTGCAGGTTCACCAAGCTGGGAGTGATTGCCAGTGTGCTGGAGGATGCAAATAGAATTCAAAATGATCCTGAAAAAAAAGCAAAAGAGAAGTCTGAAAAAAAGGAGAATGAAATTCAACTAGTAAAATACAAGTTAGCATGCTGAGGCAAAGAAAAACAACTAGACAAATTCCCAGTGAGAATAAATGGGGTAAAAGGGCACTGGTCTAAGTTTCTGAGCAAGAGGATCTCCAGCTCCAGGTGGCTCAGAACACCTAACACCCTCCTCCATAATGCCCTAAACTGGCAGAAGCAAACTAGACCTCAAGCAAGTAATGCAAGGTAGATCAGCAGTCATTCCTACCTGCTCAATTACCCTTGAAAACTAGGTTGTCAACAAGCTCAGGAAGTGATACGCCTCAAGTTATAGTCTTTAGTTGTGAAAGATTCAGAGGTTAAAATACAGTTGTTCTTGTTTTCCTTAGAAATATACTGGAAAGCCTGTCATTTTTAAAAACATTCACCTAGAGACCAAGACTTCAAAGAGCACTTAATAGCTAATCCCCACAGATCTGCCATAGAGAAAATTCTATGTTATGTAGCAGGAATGAAGAAACAATGGCCAGTATAGACAAATTCTTTTCTGGATCTTAATCTACGAAGAGAGCTAAGTATGAGATAAAAAGATGAGGTGTCACTCAAGGACCGTGGGTTTTAACTTTTATTTTCTTCCAACAATGTTTAAATTATACTAAAAATACTATGATTTTTGCTTCTTCCCTTTTCGTATTAAAAAAAGTACCACAAGTAAAGCAACCTGGCTTGCATACTGATATATTCTGCATGGTGACACAACTCCAGAAAAGAACTGGGATTCCTAGTAAACAGGAATTAAGGATGGAGTGATGATCTATTCATCTCATTGCGTGGGTGTTTGAGATCAGCACCAGATGTCATCCCTCTTCCCTTCTCCCATACCTCAGCAGCACACAACACACAAAGGACTAACTTACCCCTCCCTCTCTCCCCCCTTGCTCCCGGAAAAGCAGCTCATACCACATGCATGTCCTAAATCTTGTTCTTGGAAAGATGAGCTGGTAAAATATTAAGCGCTAACCAGCAGATGTTTTAATTCTCTCTCTCCTTTTATTTACAGCTGCCAGGGATTTACAAGGAGACTCTATGGCACACCCCTCCAGCAGAGCACAATCTGGCTCATGTAATGAAGAATGGATAGGATGTCCCCAGCTCAGGTCCAGACCCACCCATCCTTCTCACCCATTAGTGCTGTAGTGGTATCCTGCTCTCTTTACTTTCAATTCATTCTAATGTAAAATATCTTCAGTAACACAATTTTTTCTCTTAAGCAAATGCCAGGAAATAAAGTCACTAATTTTTCAGAAGTCTGGATTTCAAAATCACACTTGTCACTTGTCACAAAGAATTATTTTTCCTGTAATCAGTGCCAAGTAATTCCTAGGCACATAAGTACAGAAGCTCGTTGGGATTCATATGTGAAAGTAATGTGATGTTTAATAATTTAGTTAGAGAACACTGTCATTTCTGTAAATTTTTCCTGAAGTCCTTGATTATCAACATTTATGTTGCTGCAATTAAGTATAAACATTCTTGAGGGTTTTGCTGACAAAATTATGAGCTATTTAAGCAAATTACTCCCCAAAAGCACAGATTGCAGTGGTGGGATTGCATCCTACAGATGTTTTATCTTGGCACCAGTCAACCACTCACCATTTTCTGCCAGCTTCAGTGATCCAGAGTGTCTGCTCTCGGGTTTTGGCACAGCAAAAAATGTGTAACACTAAAATTCACTGGGAATCACAAAATTGTGTTATCAGCTTTGAAAGGTTACTGTTGTATTAACAGTTGAGGGTATTCTACTATTTTAGGATGTTGCTTTGGCCTCAGTTGAACAAAAATTTTCATTCAAAGCAACAGCTGCAGCTTCATTTCCTTAAATGAAGAGCACGTGTTTCTAAATATATTCAGCAAAATCATAAAAGTAAAAGTGAGCAAACACATAAATCTTTTCAGGGCCACAGTAGCCATACAATATTGATCCAAGCTCAGGTTCCTGGCCAAGGGACAGGAAGTCTAACCTATGTTTGCACACCTGTGGGCATGAAAAGCAGGAGGCTTATTAAGGTGGTTACTAAAGCTCAGTGTTCCTCTATAAACCATGAGTCATGCTTGAAGCTGAATTTTATTACAGACAGTAGTCTAGTCAAATAATAAAAGGTATGATGCAACCTAGCTATTTGACTTCTATCAATTCTAATATTACAAAGTAGAGGGGGAAAACCTGATTTCTCCAAAACACTGGTACTTAATGACATAACAGACACCACTAGAAATTCTTTAAGTAATGGTCCCAGGACCTTCCTCCCTTTCAATTCCCTAGCACAATTTTAACAAAGAATGCAGCAGGCACAACATTTGGACCCAAGTAGATCTGTTGGGAAATGGACACTCTCCTTATTCTGCTAACTGGCACATGCAAATAAAACATCAGTTGGACTTTCAGCTCTCCAAAAATGATAACATTTGCCTCTAATCAGACATATTCTGGTAGCTTACACCAGTCAAGAAATGTGCATCTACAGTAAATTCATAGCAATGCTGCTGTTAGTCACCCAAACGTGGGACTGAAGTCACTAAAAGATCTAAACGCTTTCCAAATGTTATTGTAATAAGTCAACCATCCTTTTTGTATTTCATAACAAGCAACCAAAAAGAAAATTCAGCTTTTTTTAAAGAAACAAAAAAGAGAATCTACAAATATAACCTAGAATACTTAAAGAAACCATCTTATTCAAGCTCTTCTCCAGTTTGTCATCTCACAGACTCAGCATCTCAGTTGTTCGAACTGTGTTATAAAGAAAGCCAAGGAGTTGTAAGTAAAATGAAACTAAGGATGGATTTAAGAGCCGAGCTCTAGGAAATCATGCTGTTGCAATTATTTTACCGAGCAGTCATCCTTGGAGAACAACAGGAAGAAATACATGAATGTATCTCAATGGTGTCATTTTATACTTTGGTATCTGAGGTTGAACTCCTCATTTTCAAGTTGTCTGAGTTATGCATGAGAACATTGTGCTGATCATACTGTGGGGTTGGCAGTCTCCAGCAGAGAGCTAGTGTAAGCTCCTGAAGCTAAAGCCTCCCAGTAACCTCTTCCAGAACCTTACACCAAAACCTGCATTAAAGCTCTAAAGCAACTTCAGCTGGAGTAACAGTTCACATTTTTGTAATCATAATCCTTCAAATGGAAATTATTGCTTTAATATGTTACATATTTTATGTTGCACAGCAGAATTTAACTGCTATAGTCACTGAATTTTCCAAGAAAGCTCATAATATTTCTCTGAATATTTAAATATGTGATTTCCAGTGCAGCTCAACACAGTGGACTATAAGAGTTCAATATTTCAACACTGTTTGTGGTTCAGTTTTGTCACAAATGAATTTGGAATTTCATACACTGTAGTCCAATAGCCATGTTATTTAAACTCCATTGGTTATGCTCTTTTAGCAATATGCAATTCCTAGGCGGCCACTGCAGAGCTTGGGGCTTGGATCCCAATAACTGTGATGTAATTTAATAATGCAATTTATCCTGCTGCTAATGTGCTCAGCTTGATGTTCAAAATACAAGCAAATATGTAGAGTAAAAATGGGCAAACCACTTGGGTAAGATCGAGAAACAAGGCAGGGTTCTGTGTTTGGCCTCAGAGAAGAGCCAAACCTTGAAGCTTCAACTGCATTTTGTTGCTCATTTCTGTCCCATACTCATGGTTTACTTTAATGGATCTCTATACCTGCTGATTCAAGTGCAGGAAGGAAATTAAGCCTTCAAATGAGAGGACACATAAGGAATTATATCCTGGTTACCACTCTGTCAGCTTTGTTTCTTTCCAGTGGTTCCGTGCTCTTTACAAAAACTTGTATGGTTGTTACCACAGACCTACAATATCTACCTTAATATTCCAAGAGTTCACAACTAAGCCTTTTACTGCAGTACTTTAAAAAGAGGGCCTAAACACAAAGATCTAGTCATCAGAAAAAGAGTTAAAAGTATAGGGAATATGTTTCTACGACAGAGGAAGCAAGCTCACGTAAAATGAGTGTGTATCTCTTGGTGACACACTGTACAAACAACATTATGCTCACTTGTTAGTCACATTTGTAAGGTTCCTCATGTTAGTAGGAAATTTTATGGCTTGCCAATAGTAGATATTTCCAAAAGGTCTCTCCTCCCAAGTCCTAGATGCGCACAGACCCACACACTCAGAACTGAGTAATTCGTCCAGTGATGTTTTTCATTAATTTCATCTTAAAAAAGGCTCATGACAAATAGTACTGGAGCAGAACATAAGAGTTACAGCTGTGAGGAACATTCTGGTACTCATGACAAATTCATACACTATATTCACAATGTGACAATGGGAATTAAACAAACCCTTAAAGGAAAGGGAAGGAAGACAAGACAGTCACAAGTACTGTGTGCATATTTATTTCTAGAAATGTTAAAAATAAAAAGTGAGAAATTTACAGAAGTGCTTAGGCAATTACAAAATACCATTAAAGTGGTTGTGTATGTAAAGGGTGAATGAGAAGGCAACATCAGTGAAATTAGTAAAGAAGTGGTGTAAATGTTGGAAGGCTCCAGTCAGCAATGGTTTACGCTGGCTGAGAATCCAAAATGTTGTCCTTTCGATTCAGAATCCAAAAAAACCTAGTACAGGTACCAATGAAGACCATTAAGGGTAACTATATAGGCACTACAGCTGTAACTCAATGTGTGAATTCAAAGCCTTTTACCTACTCAAACATTTGTGAAACAGCTGGAGGTGAAACACGTAGTCAATCATTGCTCTTGTCATGTAAGAAATTCTGAGGGGCTTTTTTGATGGATTAGAACAGAAACTTGAAAGAGGAAAGGTATTCACTCTTAAGAGAAAATATGAAAATACAGAATATGTCTGGAAAAATACAAATAAAAATATTCTAGAATTTCAAAATGGACTAAAATAGTTTTTTTAAATCAAACAGAAAATATATGATTTGAGCTAACTGGACACAAATCCCCTTCACCAAATCTACTGCACTAGGTCTGAAAATTATAGTTTGATGTTATTTGCCCATTCCCCCTGCCTGAGACAGTAGATAGGACTTCTGCATATATGTGAAAGGACAGATAAAGGCAAGGCCAAGGTAGAAAACAAAGCATCATGAATATTGCAGTTCAGAGAGAAACCCCAAACCATGAGCTTACCAGGACTTTCAAGATAACAGAACTCCTTCTGTGTGCTAACACTGGAGACCAGTTTGTTACCAAACTCCACTTTTCTGTGATTTGTGAAACCACATATTCAGATTTCAGTCAGACCAAAATATTTCTCTCCAGGTTTCACAGCACAGAGTGAGTTTCTTAAACACAGAATTTGAGAAAATGATTGCTAAATATTTTCTCTGCTGCAAATTATCAGAATGCAAAAACTCTCAGAAATTTTCCAGCCAGCTATAAATAGAAGTTACAATATCTAACCCCACAATAACTTAAAAATATGGTAGTGTAAATGAAGCACAATCCATAAAAAACCTAATGTTTTGTCATTTTAAATTGTTATTTTATTCTCAAAGTAACAGTTGTAAGCATATTAAAGTTTAAATTATAATTAATGTTCCAAGAAATACAATCGTGTAGCTCATCTAAACTTTATCAGATCTTTTACAGTGAGTTAATGTGCTGTTTGTGAATGTCTTCATCATGAATTTGATCATAAAAATGATGCTCTTTACAGGATCTGAAGCTACTCTAGCTTATTCTAATTAATATAAGAGCTGCTTAAATTTTCTGCCAGGCAAAACTCTCTACAATTTATTGAGGTTCATGTTGTTTGAAATTCAGTGACTGAAGACTAGAGAAGCAGAATATGAACAAAGTTTTAATCACAAATCTTTGAACATCCACTTATCACAGAACTGAGATATTTATGTTTCATTCTCACTCCAATCGGCCTTGGCCCAGTCACTGCATTGCTGTGGACTTCCAGGATTCTTCTCCATCCACATCCATTTATCTTATCCACTGAAACTCTACAGGGCAGAGATATGACCAATAGTCATGCTATGATTGTATGACAGCCCCTGCAAGGTTATTGCTGACCCTTTCCATTTGGCTTTACTCCACGACAGTCATGCTTAGTCTGGCCCCACCTTCATTGTGCTATAAATTCCCAATAAGCTGAGTGCTAACTGGGATATCTGTTCAAACAGGCAAGAATTTATCCATTGACTGAAGGGGTTATAGCTCAAATTTTCTCTCTCATGGCATGCTGCATCTCCATGTATAGTATAATGAGCTCTGTCCATAACTTTAACATGAAAAGTGATCTGGGTTTTTCATCTCCTTGAACTGTTCCTTTTTCTCCTTGCCAGTTGCCTTGCGAAGTGAGGGACAGGCTAAGCTGTCCCTCAAGGTACTGCTGCAATGCTACATATCCAGTGATCCAATGCTGATCCAAACTCTCACTCACACCCCTCTTCCCGACAACATTCCCCCACAAATGAGTAAGCTTGAGTTGTGGCTCCTGCATATGTTTGTCCTGACTGTAATCACAACTCATTTAAGTAGCTGTTTGTTGAGACTGTGTGAAGATTAAACCATTAAACAGCAAACAAAGCCAGATGACCAATAGTAAGCATTTCAATAAGGATCCGAATTCCCACTATTAATAGCTCAATCAGGCACTGTTTGTGTAAAGTACTGCTTGTAGGCTTCCAAATTACTAATGTTTTTGAAGCTATCCCAAAAATGGATTCAAATCTGTTGTATCATTTTCAGTTACAAGAGTTTTTTTTTTTTTAATAAAAAGTTCAAAACTTTTGCTCTTTATTCAAGAATTCCACTGATGAAAAGGATATGTTGGGGAGTACAGACTTCAGTAAAAAATGTATGAAGGTTCTCAACAGAGGAATAGTATAAAGAGGGAAAAAATAGAAGATTAAATACTACAAATACATTTTAGATGTAATCCAATGCTGATTAAAAACTGCAGAAAGATCCACCTTACGGGCACCTTTTCCTTTTGATCTCAGATGGAACAAATTTATTCAATTTAATTATGCAACTGAAAGCTTACTATCTCAAAGTACTTGGTTTATAGCCCAAATTCCCAAGCCACTAACAGATTTGTGAAGTATTATCAACCCTTGGCTACAGTTTCTATCTATTCATTAGTTTGTTTGCTGTGGTAATTTGTATGCAGCTACGAAGAAAAAGCACTAGATGCTCTTGAAGTGGCATCCAGACATAAACAGAGGTCAGAAATTATTGGTAAATATGAAGGCTGTGCAGAAAGCATCACTAGGAGAGAACGTGTGAAGTGATAGAAAATCACCCATTTACAGCATTCATCAGGGCAGTACCCCAAAAAGGACAAAGAAAGTAATTCATCTTGGTAAGAACACGAAGTGAGAAGAATGTAAAGTAAATATCAATAAGCTAAACTGTGATTACAAAATTTGGACCTTGGAAAATAGCCTGTTTGAGAAATAATGTATATCAGAGCATGACTTCTGCTAAAATCTAGAATAAAGATTAACAAATCAGTCACATAAATCAGTCAATTTTTATTAATAAAATAGATATTTACATCCAACATATAAAGTATTGAGTTTCAAACCATCTGTATGACAGTAATGCTGCTTATAAATCAGGCACATGAACTATCCATTATTTTCTACACTTATAAATCAGTCTTACTCGCAAAGCACTTGCCTGACTGGAAAATCACTCTCTTGATTAATAGATCAGGTGCCACCAGACAAATATATTACTGAAACGAATCATATATCTTTTGACCACTGGGCCCATTTCATAAATCAAAAACTCTGTATATACCAAGTGTTTGTAAATGCTCAATTATGAACAATTTAGCAATCCAATACCAACACAGAATCCCTTAACACACACATACGCACACACACACAAAACTTTAAAGCCATAGAGGTAAGATTTATTTTTTATTTAAAGCTAAAGCTTCACTGCATTCCCTGTTCTACTTGCCACTGTGTAATCCATCAGGACTTTGTTTATCTAAAACTAGAAAGCAATTTAATGAGGTTTGCAAAATGGGGGGAGGCAAAAAAGGGAGGGAGACACTAAGAAAAGTTCTTGTTTCTGCTTTTTCATACTTCACACAAAACTGGAAGTAAAAATCTCTGCTACCTCATTCTAAAAATGCTTGTGGATTTACTTTGCCATTTCCCCACACCCTTCTCTGAACTTTTGTATGAAATATATTTACATTTTTTTAAAATTGTCATTATGGATGTGTTATATCATTAAAAGAATTGATTTAGCTATTCCTGCATTACAAAACATTTAATTTAATATGAATTCAATATAAGATGCATAAATTTCTCAAAGATTAAGAGAGGATGTGGTATGACAAACTTTACTTCTGTGAGATTCTCAGCAGAAAGGTGAAAAGCAGTTCTTAAATTGAGAGGGGCCTCATTTACACTGCATCCATTTAGTAGAATGCAGCTGCTGTTGAGTCCAAGTAATTTCTAACGAGTTCATAAACATGGCTGGGATGATGATTGTATAAATACTTGCAATAAGACAGGATAATAAAACCAAGCAAATGCTTTTATCATATATTATGGAAATAAGTAAAAATGTCATTTGAAGATGTTTATTTGAAGTTTACCATAGCAATTCCCACANATATATATATATATATAAATCAAAATATTGTGTTTTAAAAACACAAGTAAAATTTCTAATTTAGAAGAAACTGATCTAATGAATCTAGAAGAAACAACAAAACATTTTAGCTTGAGGTAAATAGTATGCTTTGGTGTCCTTTGAAATTATTTTCTTCCAACCCAACTTGACCACTAAACTGGGTAACTTATTACTCATACCAGCTTTTTATCACACTGATATCCTTCAGATGAAAGGCACGGATGTTGTTATGGTTACTGAAACGGGTAAACCAGAGCTCCTATGTGATAGAGGTATAGCTAAGAATCAGGTTTTGCATTTTCAGCATTTAGTGCTGCAATGAACGTGTTGGGGACCGTAAAAAGGAGATGTTCCTACAGGGGCCAGCTCTGCAAGAGTATGAAGTAACTCCTGTTGCCTCTGTTACGCAGTGTGTAGGTACTGGAAGGCAGGCACTGAATGGAGCACTAAGTTCACAGACAGTGGGAGAATGGGTAGGTAACAGGATAGGTGGGAAATATAGCTGAGAAATAAAGGTTCACAAAAGAACTTCCCTTTAAAAGCAACCAGTGTGTTTATCTCTACACAGAGTTTCTCAGATTTAAGGAAAACATCTGTGTACCATGGAATAGAAGAATTATTCCACAGCAGGCTGTAGTAAAATACACTGCAGACTTAACCAGGTACCAGCTGGCAGTAATAATAGTTAGTAATTAACTAATGCATTTCTCTGAAGTGCTCAAGAGTAACAGCTGAGGTTCTGAATTCAGTTTTTGCTGTTATTACAGTGGCTTGGGAAGAAGCCTTTTCCATGCTAACAGTAAAGGTTAGGACTAGGGCAAGCTTCTGACCACATTATAGACAAAACTGTACTTTACTTCTCAAAGATAAGAAAAACCATGGCCCCACACTGGCTCTGCCAGCCAGAAGGGAGGGGGTCATAACCAGGCGATAAAAAACAGCCATACTTTTCCTCAGATTTCTTTACTGACCAACATCACTAACTCATTTCAGTAGTCATTAAGAGGGTACAGTGTGGAGACACAGCAAGGACAGAGACACAGAAAATATCTAGTCTATGCTGGTATAAAAAAAGAGGCCTGGCTAACCCTACTCAAGCAGTGGGTTGGGAGATTTTTATTTAAAAAAACTCTGGCTGACAAATTTGAGGGAAATGCTCATTAGCATGTGAACTGTTAATTGACTAAATTTTACTTTTTCCTACAACACCTATTTACTTATAATCCAATGTGAGTAATATTCTCTTGACAATTTTGCATAAGCTTTGTGAAGCCGTCTTCCTTAAGAGTACATATTAAATTATTAATATTTTTGGAAGAATACATAAGAAACAAAGTGGTAGACTACTGTGGGTTCAGATTTAGCTGGAATATTTTATTACAATACATTTGTCATTATATAATAAACTTTTATCTAATAAATGCACATGTTCAGGAAAGATGAGGAGAATTTGATGCTTGCTGCTGATTCTAGATAGATATTTAAGTCTACATGACAGTTTTGGAGGGTAATACATTCTAGTCCAAAATCAAACATCTCTGTGTTTCATAACACTTTCAACTTGTTGTAGACAGGATGCAAGTTTTTGCCAAATGTATAATTGGAGCTACATTTGCTTACATAGGTGCTGCAGTTATAATTCATTATTGCACAGCAGTCTGCAGTACCTTGAATACAAATTCAAAGAAAAAACTTTCACCCAGTTAAATACATCACAGGAATTCTACCTCTGAACAAATGACCTTTTTTCTCCTGGCAGGTACATTTCCATTCCCTCTTGTAAGCTGGTCTAGTCCTATCCAGGCACAAATCCAATTTCTTTCAATCTTCAACACTTTGAAATTTTTGTTCACGCTCTGCTGAAAAGAAGGGTCAGGATCCTGAGACCTTGGGAAGATTGATCTATAGTGATTTTCTGTACAGATATTTGAATAGGACAAAGTACTGGAGATGGTCTATGACCCTCCCAAGGTCCTCTTGGGCAGCAAGTTGAATTTACTGAATCTGCAGCATCGCAGACCTTCACACAAGCAGCTCTCACTATTGCTGTCCAACAGGCAGGAAACAGCACCATAGCACAGGTCACCTGAGAAGAAGAATTGTTGCAAATTCAACAGTTGCAGTGTAGTCTGGCAGCAGGAGACCTTGACCTAAAGGCCACAGGTCAACAGATCTCAGAAGTGAAAAGCACTGTTGCTGTGGTGTTTCCTGCAAGTGCCATTCAAAACTCTTCCATGGCATGTCTGTAGGCCAAACCTTACTCAGCACCTACCACAAATCAGAGTGTTATTTAGAGTGGAAAGTGTTGCAAGCTCAAGAGGAATATACATTAAAAAAAAAATTCCTTTTCCCCTCAGAGCCATCATACAGCTACTGCCTTTCTTAAATTCTGCACCCTTCTTGCCTCTTTCCCCCCAAGTTAATGAAACACAGTGTTTCACCAAAGGACTGCATAGTTTGCCTGCACAAGAATGATCTTCACATTTATGAAAAAGTCTACAAATATTGACAGATGAAAAGTATGAAACAAAGTGATATGTTACTATGATTAGTCTGAAATTTGATTACACATGCCAGTTATTGTGGCAAGAACCACCCTAAATGATCGTCCCTGTCAAAATAAGGGGAACAAATGTTAAAAATGTGAAGGTTTTGAAAGGTTGGAAGTTTACTTGGGGTAGAATGGAGAGACAAAGTAAAACAGAGGGAATACATAATAGTGAAAATTCAGGCTGGGATTTCAATCTGGGTTGTCTATAAAAAGACATTTCAATCTGAGCTGCCCAGGGAGGTGGTGGAACCACCATCCCTGGAGGTGTTTAAGAAAAGACTGGACATGGCACTCTGTGCCATGGTGTAGTTGACAAGGTGGTGTTTGGCCGTGGGCTGGACTTGATGATCTCAAAGGTCTTTTCCAGCCTAGTTGATTCTATGATTCAGTGATGTCCAGTTGCAAAGTAAGAAGAGGGGTTTCAAATGGTTCAAGGGCTGGCCTGAACAAGTTTTGTATTAAAAATCCCAAAACACAATTAAGAGTATTTATCAAATTGTTCACTAGAATGACACCATAAAACAGAAAAAATAATTAGAAATTGCATCTGATTTCCCAGAGAATAAGGGTGAGACATTAGCATATGAGTATGGTCCCAGAGTTTTCCTTACAAGTGAAAGATGACAATGGCAGCAACCACTGTCAGCTTTCTGTATCAGCACTGAGAAGAAGCCAATTAGGCCAATTAGGCCTGTTCTTAGAATGCAGCTTCTAAAGACCCACCATTATGTCTATGATGACTTAGGACTAGCTACCCATTTCCTCTTTGATTGCAAAATGCATCAGATTTCACAAACATTTAATTCCCTTGGTCAGAACAGGATGCTAACAAAGCAAGACACAGATTCTATGCAAATGTTTGTGCAGAAATTCAGAATTGTATAATCTCATGCACAGAAAAGAAGACAGCAATCAGAGTTAATTCCTCCAGAGCTCTTAGTACAGCATTTCATTGTATGTAACAGAGTTTCCAGCTAGGAAGAGATCACTCTGTTTTCAACCAACAAAAGATAATAGAGATTTATATGAACAACAAAATTCAATGAGATGCTTTGTTTCAAGATTCAACCATACTGTACCATTTCTGTGGCCATGCTATTCTCAATCAGTACAGTGACAAACCAGGCTACTACGAGTACACTCAATATTAATGCTTCCACAAAGGTAAAAGTAGATAGTGGAAAGCACAGGTTAGTCCTGGAACATGTAAATTCCAGAGGGATTTAAATTATACAAATTTGCCATACTTTAAAAGGATTGTGAAATATCCAAAAGAAGCTGCAAGTTTTAACTTGTACTGGTCTTCCCTCCTGCGTTTTGGGCCAGAAGAAAGACCACTTATTCTTCAAAACCAGAAGTTCCTTAAGAGAAAACCCTACAGGTATCTCCCCCTAAAAAGACACAAGCAATCAACTCTAGGAACATTAACAACATTAGTCTGTAAAGCATCAACCCATCACTGTGAAGGATGGACTTTCTGACCAAGATACCACAGGACCTGGAAGGATTAAAGCTTGATTTTTCTCCAACAAAGTAATCAAGAGATTTGCTGTTGAATTCAAGAGGAGAAAAACCAAGGCTTTAGATTTCCAAAGGCACAAATGAGAGCAAGATATTCATACCACCTGTGGCTTTTGGGAGCCTCATATATATTTGTTTGGCTATTGGGAGCATCATATATACTTGTTTCTTTTGATCTGTGTCTCTTCCAACTGAATTGTGTTCAAATCCACTCTATCTTCCTTTATCCCCATCCTTTGTTTCCTAAAGCCATTGTACAATTCTTGCCTTTCACCACTTTTCCTTGAGACTGTAAATTTTCCTCCCTAAACATGTATCAGTTAAAGCAAATTAAGGCCTTTAAGCTAAAGGAGGTTCAAACCAATGACGTGCTGTTAAAGCTCAGGCTGATACTTTTGAATTTTAAAATCAATGCCGGATGACCAAGTATATTGAATTCTTCGCACAAGTCTAAAGAGGCTGTATAAAATTTTTAAAAGCCTAAATTAATGATCTGATAAAACACATTTGTTAAGGCAAGAAAGATTGGAGTTTCAGAGTGATTCACTGAACATGGGGGTTTTTAAAGAACGTAAAACATTGTTCAGAATGATTCAGCAATTTCAGTAAGAATCATTCATAGCCAGTGTTGGAAACCTTGTAAAACAATCTGTGCTTCTTTTTTATGATTTAGAAGTGGTGGACGTTTCTTGGAACTAATAATGGGAGATGTATTTTCACCTCTTATTCAAGCTCAAACTTCCCTTAGATCATTAATAAAATGGGGGAAAATAATCTGAAGTATCTTCTGATGAGCTAGAGGGCTTTAAAATTATTAGCCCATTAATTTTCACAATAAAACGAAGAGATTCGGTAACCATTATCATCCTTTACAGACTGAAAGTGGAGAAAAGAGAAGTGGAAGGACTTATCGAAGGTCACACACTAACTGAGCAAGACAATGGGAGACTTCTCCAACCACATCTTTGACAGACCAAAGATCCAGCAGTCAATTTAGGTATTAATCCATTTGCTCCGGAATTCATCAGCAATCTTGACATTAAACCCCATCCAAAGTGTTCATTCTCAACTGCAGGGCTAGAAAAAGACTTGGGTCTATCATTCAAATTACCCAATTTATACATTTGGTATTACTAAATAAAGAAACACTTGAGGCCCTATAGCATTAAATGATGTGAACTGTCACAGCTATGAAGTAACAAAGTGAAGATGCAGTCTGAATCTGAGCTTTCTTAATCTGTGTTTTACTTAAAAAAATAAAATTAAAGAGCTCCAAGTTTTTAGACAATATAAAAGGAATTATATTAGATTCTATTAAAAATTGAATTGACAATATGGGGGAACTAGGAGAGTAAGTTCATTAAGCAAAGCATACCTAATGTTAATAGAATTTTGGACTGAATTTTTCTGGCAAATGTTGTTATTGCAAAAATAGTGTGGGAATTTTGCTAACCACAACTGGTCAGAGGGATTCTGGTTCACACTTCCTACAAAGACAATTTGTCATCACCAGGAATTTCTTTAACAGTCAGGAAGAAAAAATCCAGTAAGCCAATAAAAGTTTTCAAAAGGCAGGATCTTCTCATTAACTGACACAATGGTGACATTTCACAGAAAAATGGTACTTCTCGTAAGTTCTCAATCATTTACTTGTTTGTGGAAACTTAATGTAGGCTACAGATGAGGTTCCACAAGGGTTTTAGTCTGAAAGTATTCAAATTTCAAATACTTACAGAATTTTGTATCTCTGCTTCAGATAAGAGAAAAATAATTTCTAAATCAAACAAAAATCCCCACAAACTTTAAAAATTATATTTTCTTTAGGAAGGAATTCTGGCAAACCTATTTCAACATTTTCCTTGGAAAGCAATTTTGTTAAACCTTCTTCAAAATTGCTATCATCACTGAGAACTCTAGTGAATCTTGCTGAACCTCTCTCACAAGTTGAACTTATTAAAATACACCACAAGGGTTTTGAAACGTGGAGACTAGGCTTTAATAGAACAATACACTCAAAACATGAAATAGGTATATGTAAAAAAATCTCAATATAGACATACTGTAACCAAATATGTCTGTCTGCTGGTAGGAAGGATCCCTTGTTTTCAGGAGCATTTCCTTTTAAGCCATCAGTTCATTGGGGTTTTTGTGCTGTGAAGTCCTCTTGGGGACTCTGAAAAATATCTTTTCTTCCCATCTCTGAGGCCTGTTTTTACTCCCCTTGCTCTTCTTCCACTAGCATCCCCGCTCCTGACACCTGCTCTGATGTGGGTACCTACACCTTTGCATGACACAGGAACATCTTTTCCTTGGTTTTCTTCTCATGCCTGAAAGTGACATTTCTGTGCCAAAGAGGCTTACTGAACTCTAGGGAAGGAGACATCTCCCTTCCTCCCAGCCCTTTGTAACTGAGTAATCTGAAAATACATTTTTGTGTGATCTTAAAAATACTTTCTTTTCTCCTACCACTGTAATTTGAAGCAAAACAGTCCTAGCATTTATGCACTCATGTTTTATCCATGGGTTTTTGAGTACGTTATGGAAAAGTGGGTATGTGTCATTACCGGACTATTGCCACGTTATGAATCAAGCTTAAATATAACAGAAGCCTGGCTGCCAAACCACATTTGGTCTATCCAGGGTATTTGGATAAAGTTGAGGTCAAATGATCAGCAGTCAAGAGAAGATGGAATTACAGAGATTGTTTATAAATGGAGTTTTGGATAACTGGGAATTTCCTATATGTAACCATGCATTAGTCACTCAAACACTGTTACTAAATATATAAGTTCATTCTTATGTAGTAGTTCCCTAAAAATGGATGTGGAGAGGATAGGTGCTCCTCTCAGACTTGAAGACGTGTCTTGTCGTTCCAGCTGATCAGAGTTGCCAGTATAAAAAAATAGCAAGAATCAAACAAATCAATAGCCAGGTGAGCTGGTAACAAGTAAAACTAACTTTGCATTAATATTTAAACTTGATGTGGGGATGAAATTTCTTAGAGCCAAAGGACTGGGGACAGTGGTGGAGACGTGGACTTTCCCCATGACACGAGGTGTCCACTATTCAGTTTCCCCTTTTTACCTTACACCTGTAGGAGGTTTCAAATTAGGACAATGTACAGGGAGGGAATGTAAGAAGAGATCGTATTTGTGAGAGGTGGAAAATGCAAAGCTGAAAGTCTGATGCAGAAGAAGGAAGTAAATATGAGTGCCCTAAATTTATTAGTGAATACCCTCACCTATCTGAAGCCTATTCCAAAACACAGATATTACCATTATTGTTTCCAGATGTTTGAAAATAAAAGAAAAGCCTGGTGAGCCTTGCCTGGAAACACAGAAGAGTCTCACATTAAAAGGAACCAGACAATAAAAGAGTCACATTTTGATACTTGTCTTTGCAGTCAATGTTTTCATGGAGTCATACAGAAGAGGTTTGGCTCCAACACCACTGCCTTTCCCCATCTCAGCCCCCATAGATGCAGAAATATCTCTGTCTACATGTGGCTGAGCATTTAAAACCCATCAGTATGGGCTAGCTGCCTAAGTAACCATTTCCTATCTCCTATAAAGGAAACTATACACTCAAGAAAGAGTCCCAAAGACTAGACCCAAACAAGCATCACCAGTTGGACCATGTAGACTGAAATGTTAGCATGTCAGTTGATATTAGAGTGTCATGTGCATTTCAAACTGTTCTCGGTCTATGACATGCACATTAAAAAAATTAAGTGTTTAACATTTTAAAAGTTAGCCTGCTGTGCTATACCTTGTTTTAGCCTTTTTTTTTAAACTTCTCTTACTATCTTGAAAGAGCCCATAATAAGAATTTCTATCTTGTAGCTACAAGCTAGATCAGAAAAAAATCCCTAGTGTAGGTAGGATGGCTCTGATGGAGTGGGATTTTTTATCTCACGGCCTCAAAGTGCAGTGCTGCCAACTCTGTAATCTATTCAGTCCATTCACAGGCACACATTGGGACTCAGCAATTGAAAGAAAAATCAGGACACTTGTTCATTATTAAAAGTAAGGAAAACAAATTGCTTTGTTGTATTTATAATTTTATCCTCAAATGCTATAATTTAGTATCACTTTCACGAGACTTCAATGGGATTCTGGTTCCTACAGTTTCATAAACTTCCACCAAAAAAAGAACAAACAAAGAAGAAAAAGAAAAAGAAAATCACTGAACTTCATCTAGAAATTTTCTAGTCCAACCTCCTTGACCAAATCAGAGTAAACTCAGTTAAGTTTGCTAAGATGAAGTCTAACTGGACACAGGACATCTCCAAGGATGCAGACTCCACACATTGCTGGGAACTAAGACAGTGGAAAGCCATTCTGTCAGAAAACAAGCTGGGTTAGTTCTACTGGGCTCAAATGGAATTGCCTGTATTACAGTTCACACCCTCTTGGCCTTGCACAGGACACCACTGTGAAGAATCTGCCTCCAACTTCTTTGCTTCCTCCAAGAGGTATTAATGCACAGTGATAAGATACACACAAGGTTAAATAATCTCAACTTTTGCATTTTCTCCTTACATGACTGATGCCCTAGTCCCTTAATCAGCATAGGGGACCTTCAGGAGACTCACTAATGTATGCCCATGTCTCTCTTTTACTGGGGAATACAGAAATGGACACAGCACTCCAAAGGTGGTCTCACGAGGGCTGGGTAGAGGGAAAGGATCACCTCCTTCAACCTGCTTGTGACACTCCTCCTAATGCAACCCACAATGCTGTTTGCCTTGCTCAGCCTGTCAAGATCTCTCTGAAAAGAAACACAATTATCTTGTCTATCAACAATTCCTCTCAGTTTTGTATGGTCTGTCACTTCCTGAGGGTACACTCAGCCCCAGCATCCACATGACCAATGAAGATATTAAACAGTGTTGACCTTTAGGGTACACCAGTAGTGACTGATCTCCAGCTAGAACTTTATGCCTTTGACCACAAGGCTTCGAGCCTTACAATTTAAGCAGATTTCAATTTATCTCCCTATTCACTCACTTATCTGGTTCATCCTTCATCAGTTTGTCTATGAGGATGTTTTGTAAGATAGTGTTGAAAGCATTACTAAAGTGAAGATAAGCATACACTGATCATCTAATTGCATCACACCATCACCAACCACAACCACTCATTTCATACAGAAGGCTATAGTACAATTCAGGGACAATCTTCCCTTCATAAATCCATGCTGACTAATCCAATCTACTTACTTATTCTTGCTGTGTTTGGAAATGGTTTCCAGAATTATTCGCTCCATACCTTCCCAGGGATCAAGGTAAAGTTGACTGGCCTGTAGTTTCCCAGGTCTTCCTTCATTCTCTTCTTGAAGACAGGCACATCATTTATTCATTTCCAGTCCTCAGGAACCTTCCCTTATCAGTACAATCTTCCAAAGATCAAAAGTGGCCGTAGAATGACACCAGCCAATTTTCTCAGCATACATGATGTATCCCATCCAGACACATGGGTTTGTGCTTGACAAGGGTCATTTAAAAATCCCTAACCTGATTCTCACCCCCTAAGCTAAATCTTCCTCCTTCTAGACTTTCCCACTGGTCTCAGGGTTCTTTGTGAAGAAAAGTCTTACAAGTAGAGATCAAAGCAAAGAAGGCATTGAGCATGACAGTCTTTTCCATGCCATTTGTCATCCAGTCCCCTTTCCTATTCAGCACTGAGCCCATGTTTTTCTTGGTCTTTCCTGTGCTGCTGATAGACCTGTAGGAAGCCCTTGTTACTTTTAAATCCCTTACTAGATTGAAGCTACATTGGTTCTGGCATTCCTAACCCTGTCCCTGCACATTTGGTTATACTCCTCCTAGGTCACTCGACCTTTTGAATCCTGTGTATGCTTCTTTTTTACATCTAATTTCATCAGAATATCATTGTTCATTCACACAAGTCTCCTACCACCTTTGCTTCAATTTCCTGCATGTTGGGTTGAACTACTCTTGGATTTGGAGGATGCAACTCTTAAGAGGAAAACGACAACAAACCACCCAAGCAGCTCTCTTGGACTGTACCACATAGCATTCTTCCAGGAGACCCCTAAAGAGGCCAAAATCTGCTCTTCTAAAGTCCAGGGATTGGAATCCTGCTATATGCCTTGCTTCATTTTCTCAGGAGCTTGAATTCCAGCATCCTGTTCTCAGTGTGGCCAAGGTTGCCCCTACCTTCATAGTTTTTTGCAAGTTCTTCCTCGCTTTTAAGTGTCAGGCCCAGCAAAGAGTGACTCTTTGTCAGGCTCTCAGCAGCTGCAGCAGGAAGTTACCATGAATGCACTCCAGAAACCTTCTCAGCTGCTTGTGCCTTTCTTCATTCACCTCTCAGCAGATGCCAGGCTGGTTAAAGTTCCCATGAAGATCAAGGCCTGGAACATGAGGCTTCAGTGGTATGAAGAAGACCTCCTCTGTTACTTCTTCCTGCTTTTAGACTGGTTGTCCAGATAAAAAATACAAACATGGTCACTGACAGGCAAACAGGGTATTATTCAGTATTGAAAAGGTTCTTTGCTTTACATCTTCAGCATCTTTTATCTCAGGTTCACACAACACTCTCCATGCATTATATAAAACAGACATTTCCAAGTATTTCTACTCACACTTCAGACAGAGCACAGAGTGTAACTTGTTACCTCCAAGTATTGTACAAAACATGGAGGTGGGCATGGTGGATACTTAATGGGAAGCAATTATTAAAATAGCCTAGCCGAGGAATTACTTTTCAAAGAACACAGTACTCAAAAAATGTATGTGACTTTCAGATGTGAAAAATGAACTAGGTGTCAGGTATATCAAATGTCTCTTCCATTTCACCTGCCACTCTCACTTTCATTTTCTAAGCAGCAGAGGCTGTAGCACTGTGGGTGGGGAAAATAACTGAATAAAGAATATACCAGATCTCTCATAATGAATCTTTAACTTGAGTTATGGGCACAGACATACTCATAGGTTTTTGAAAAGTTTATATTAGTCAGCCTTCATGAGCACTCCAAGACACCCATTGCTTTGGAGTGGCTGAAAGACTGGCTGTCACACTCTCCTGCCAGATGAATAGATGTGAGTGTGTCACTACCAATCTTGCTTCCCCTGCTTTAGCAGTATTTCACTCCTGAAGCAGCTGGGTAACTGTCACTTAATAATTTTGTCTAAAAAGACATGATGGGACAAGGAAGTGTGAAGGTCATGAGGAATAAACATTGATCCATTGTCCACAAAACCCAGCAAGTCCTCCTTCCTCCACCCACCCTTTCTTAGTTCCCCCTAGCCTTCCAAGGCTTTAGTATCAAAAACAAGTACCTATAACAGAGGTTCCATCAACACCTCCCCAAACTTCTGTATTAATCTCTTTCTATCACTTCTCTCTCTGCTTCACCCTGCTCTAAGCCACAAACCATTCACTTTCTGCCTCTATTTCGGTCCTTTTTTGTCAGGACAGACTGCAGGACAATCATAACCTCTGAGTACCTTGAAGCCTTCTTGTTCAGACAGTTTTCTGTGGGCAGGACCCTTAATTCAAGACCTCTTCAGAACCAAACATGGTTAGATGTGATAGCAAGCCGTGCACAGCACAGAAGGCTGAATATAATCTGAAAAGCATTACTTCAATCAAGAGATTTAAATTAAGTTTCATTCACGTTGGTGTCTCAGAGGAAAAGGTTTTCACACTTCTGCTGCCTGCTTTCTACCTTTGATCTGAATGTCAAATTCTCTAATTAATGTAGTAGGGTTCTACCCTTTGTTGCAGTTTTTAAGCTCACAAGTTCTCTCTCCTCTGTGTCCCAGCAATGGACACTGAAAAATTCAGAATATGTGTGCATCTAATTACACACACGCACTGCCATGAAGAACTTCACTGCATGAAGCAGTTAAGTGAAAATTACTCTTGCCAAACAGTGCCAATATCAAGACTATTACACCAAAGAGAAAAAAAAAATTTCATTTTCCAAAGTTATAACTCTGAAAAAGGAAAGGAACAAAGGTAGCAGAATGTTCCCACCAACCACTCCCTGCCACTTACAGATCTGTTGTACCAAAACTGATTATTAAGCCCCTGGGCTGTTATATAGTTTATATATTCTCTCTTACTACTGAGAGCAAAGATCTATTCTAACAGAAAAGTGTGCTTTCTTCTTGAAAGTTATGTTTGCTCTAAGATACCAGGGAAGCACCCATAGTTTTATTTTAGCACTTTTCAGAATTGATTATCTTGTCTAGCTCTTCTGTCATACCCTGTGTCACATATGTACACAGTGACAGCAATAAATATTAGCAATAACTTTAATGCTCTGATATCTAAAGTTTGCCTATTACATGCATTTAGGGTATCTGATGACCTGGGGACTATAAGGATTCCATCTTATAGTCTCAGCAGCTTGTAATTGTCAAGATCTTGGCAGAAGATTCTATGGATATTACCAAGAGAATTGGTGAGAGGCCACATAACAGGAATCACCCACAAGTTTGTGTTATCTTGATTTCTAGCATACTTACAAGTCCAAACTCCTACATTACAGAGGGGAAAAAAAAAAAAAAACAAAGCAAAACCAAATTAAAGATTTACCAAGACATAGAGAAATCCAGAGCTATTTACTGCCCCAGTACTGTAGGCTTGGATTTAAATCCATAGCTGGATCTACCTAATGGACAGCTGCCTTTAAGCCAAGAGAAGTGTTGCCATGTCTTTGTGTGGTGCATTAGATCTGAGTTAAAACAGAGTGACCTATTAAGCAGATATGGGCTGATTTCAAAACATTCAGTTATTTGGCAGTGGTGACTCGTGTTACTTTTATGTTTTGGTTAGATGACGTAGTGGCAGTGATCTCCTAAGTCGATGCAAGTGCAGCAGGGCAGGCATGTTGAATGCATGGGCATATGACTTAGGCTTGCAGTTCCAAAGGAGCTCTCAGTTTTGAGTAACTGAGCAAAGCATGTGTTGAGTACCACCTCCCCTGGAGGGCGATTTGTCTCCAAAATATCCAAATGGCATATTCGTCTTCCTTCTTCCCCCCCCAGGCTTTCTCCCTCTGCCTCTTCTGCTGTTGCAAGAATTTCATTCTCTTTGCTCTCTCATCCTGTCATAAGCCTTGTAAAGAGCTCTGCCAGAGCTCTTAAAGCACTATGCAAATGAGACAACAGGGTCACAAACAGTAGCAACTCCTCAGAAAGCTTTGGACATATCCAGTATTTCTCTCCCCAACATACAGAATAAGAAAATAAGAATGGTCTGGTATTGCAATCTTTTGTCAACTGTGTCAGTGATAGCATTCCACCAACACAGTGCTGGACACGACCTTTCCCATTCCAGTTATCATTGTCAAAACTGCTGATGTCCAAATTTAAGCTGCACGTGAGCAATATCCATACAGACAGTAGTGCCACTGTTCTGCCCAGAGCCAGCTTGGTGCACATCCTCATTTTCCTGATCTCTTGAAGAATACAGTGCTGAAGGAAGAATAAAATTTCACTCTTGATTATTCAAAATCCTGAAGTCTAGTGGGCACAGTTCCCTTCCATCAAATTTTCCCTTACATAATTCCAATGAGAGTCCAGAAAACAACAAACTATTTACTTTCATTACCTCCACTTAGGAGGGCAACCCTCTATTAATATTGAGAACAACAATTGTAGGCACAAACAGTTACTGTGTGAGAGAACCAGCACTATTTTTGCTTATGATTAAATTCATGGCTACCATAACCACCTCCATCTGGCCTAAGATTTCCAAGTTTTTGTTTTGGGAGGATTATGGCCTTTGTTTTCTTTGCTTGTTTTTTTACTATCTGGCTGGTTTTTTGGTTTGGGAATTTTTTTTCTTTTTGAAGGGGGGTAGGATTGTTAGTTTGTTTTACAAGAAGGATTTCAGAAAGTACAGATCCTGACGCTAATGATACAAGTGGTTTTTTTCTTCTATTCTGTCTCCTCTGCACAAAAAAGGACTATCCACATACTTCCCACCCACTTTTAAAGAGAGGGACATAGTCTGGCAGCTCTGATACACTTCCCACACTAATGTGCAACCAGAAAAAGAGCAGCTCCAATAGGACACATGGTGTCAAAAGCCAGAAAATGTATCTGAAATAATTATACATGTCTTTGGAAAAAAAATAAAAAAAAACAAAACACTCAGCGAGTATATTGATGTAGACAAGGATTATCACACTTCATTTTTTTTGTTTCATGTATACTTTCTTCCTGCTCAACTTGCTTCAGCTTGTTTCCCTGTCCCCCCTTGGGGCTTTCATGTCGCTGCCTCTCTAGGCTTGTGCTGCTTAAAGCTGAATTACCACAGGGATCCGACAGGAACCAAACTCAAAGCCCTGTAATGAGCTTCTTGCAGCTGTTACTAAGCCATCCATATTTGCTGCTCCTTGCTGCCCACTCCCCCACCCCCCTGCTTTGCCTTAGTAAAAACAATTTCAGATTCTACAAGGTATTAAATGGTTTACTGCACTATGTTGAGTTAGAAGAATCAAAGACAGCAATAGCCAGTGGCTCTACAAAGAAATAAAACTGTCAAGTCAAGCGAGGAAATACAGACTTATCACAATGATTTCTGAATCTTTTTGAAAAGATTCTTTTTCCATCTTCTACTCATGCTGCCTCAGGCACCTCACTGGAATCTAAAGATGGAACAGAAAGCTCAACCCACTTTGGCTGTCAAAAACATACACAAAATCCTCCTTACCACCTAAAGTTCTTTCCTTTAAAAATTGCAGACAGCTGAGAAAAGATTTAAAAAAAGAAAAAAAAAAAAATTGTGCCGTTGTGTTGGTCTTTGTTTTTTAAATTAAATATCTACTTTATGGCACTATGGAAATTGGGAGTAATTTACTCTTTAATCCAAATCTATAGCTCAGCATTAAAACCACTCAGTAAGAGAGAATAATTAAATTTTATCCAGTTAAGAGAAGTTAGGGGGGTTTTGAAATCAATAGGGCCAAATTTTGCTCTCTGATACACTAGTAAAAATGCATGATACGTTACTCCATCTATAGATAGACCTAACTTCCAGTTGTACAAAGGATGAAATTTTACCATATATCTTCATAAATCTCTGAAATATTAGAAAGCCAAAATAAAAAAAAAAAACAAATATGGTTTGCTTCACGAAAAAATGCACAGTTGATAGTGTTGCTAAAATGACTTTAGCAAATGATACATTTAATGCTATTCTTTTGATTTTGAGCAGTTAGAACATTATTATATTATAGTACGGTGCCTTTGTTCCACTACTACCTGTATAAGCTATTTATTACATGGCCTCAGGCAAGATGCTCACAATATCCAATTTGCTCTAAAAGCAGTACAGAACCTCCCCATTTGCTTTAGTAGAGCTGGTTTGGGCTTTTTCGCTCTTTTAGCTTCAGTTTATGGGTCGATAAAATAGGTATTTACCTATTTCATGCATGTTCGAACTGCAAAATAAAGGGCTAGGTAAAATTACCACTGATCATTACAGCTACATGGAGTTTTTTTACAGTGCTCTGAAAATGATAAAGGAGAGAGGTGTTTGTACAGCACAGTGTTACTAACTCTCTCTAATTTCAGTTTGGGATTGCACATGTGCTCATAAAAGCAGTAGAGATGCCTGTGGATCCTGTAGATTTATTACAGATAAGAGAAGCCCATGGTCTCCTCTTATTTCAGGTAGAGAGAAGGGGTCATGAAAAATATGTGTATTGTTCTATCCCATCAGTGTTATTATCTTAAAAGGGTATCTGTTTCAAAAATTTATTCTTTAAAAAGATGAAGGTTGTTTCCAAGTGTTAAGACGTGGATAATGCTAAGCAGCTTCAACACCTAATGTCTCTTATTGGTGAACAGAAACTCCAGGAGAGACCTTGAAACTAGATCCTCTAGCTCTCTTGGTTTTACCGAGGCTGTCAAAAATGGGCAAAATGGAAAAGGGCTGCAGGCAATTAAAGATGACCCAAAAATACCTGAAAAGCACATGGGCATTCATTCAAACAAAAAGGATTATTTGTACCACCTGCAGTTGTTCAGGGGCATATCTCGGGAGCTTATCAGTCTGATAATGGCTGTTTCAAACTTTACATCACCATCAGATATACCCAAGAAATGGATGGCTAAGGTGTCATTGCTCTCACCAATGATTTGTTGTGAGACACATGCCACAGCAGAAAGTGCCAGTACCTCCTTACAGGTACATCTGTGTCTGATTCACTGACCTTGGACACTGCCTATACTATCCCTCATGACAAATCTTTTTTTTGGGGGGGTGTTGTTTTAGGGGAGGTCTTTTAATGCCAAAGATAAGCAAACAATAAATAAATCCTTTGCTTTTGGTGGCAGCTGGGAGAGAGAGGAGAAGAAAATAATGACTAACCTTCCCTGCAGCAGGTAAATCTACACTGTAATTGGCAGGCAACTTTAGAGAGGTTGTTCTCCTAGAGTATAAAGTCCTAATACAGCACTTGATTTCCTACAGATGCTACCATAACATGACTCATAAGAGCAAGCAGGATAAAAGTTCAAAAGATACTGAATGAATTTATAATGGAAGGGATAAGTAGCAGGGCACACTGCATTTTCTAACCTTTATTAGAAGTAACACAATATTCAGCAAAAATTCACCAAACTAAGTATTTTTGTATAGCTATAAATAGAAAGAATTAGAGGTCCTCTGGAGAAAAGCTTGAAAGCATGAATGCAATAAAGAAAAGACAGTCAAAACCCATCGCTTTTCCAATCTGGACATAGATTGGATTGTTTATTTCTTAACCTAGATTTTTGGAACTCGTAAGTTATAATTACAACAGACTTTAAAGCAGTGATCTATTCTTTATAGTTATTGCAGTGGAGCTTTTGTGTTTTTTTCTTAAAATAAGTGAGATTTGGTGTGAAAGTACCATTTGTAATGTACCATTTGTAAGTAACTAGTCCTTTCACAGGATATAAATCAAAAGCCTCTAAATTACTAGAAGTTACAGTTCCAAGAGGATGACTAAAGAAGTTAGTTTCAGTTTTTAATGCATCAGTCATTCAACTATTTTAGAGATAGTTTCATTTCAACAGCATACACTGACCAAGAAAAAGTGGCTAATATGGATGGAGATGTATTTGCTTATACAAGTCATTTCAAACCTGAATGGTTAAAGGTTAAAAGTTGGCATAGCCAGGTTTTCCTTAAAGTCTAGGAATTTTACCACTAACTTTCCTAGTGGCAAGCTAAGAAGAATCCCAAGTGATCTTTGCAACCCCACCTCTGCATTCAGAAAACTACAGTATTCCTATTCAGATGTGAATCTGTCCAAAGTTCAAGGTGTTTGGATTCCTATCATTGTTCATTCCTGTATTTCAGGAGGCTCACTACAGAAGGAAACAGTTACTGTTCCCTGGGAACTACACTGTCATTTAATGAATAATTATCTCATGAAATGTTTCCATCAGAACATACTTCTGTGCAGCACAGATGAGACTGGAGAGAAAAAATGGGCACCTTAAACATTCATTAGTAGAACCAGCTGCTCCTTTGTTGAAGCCAGCAGAAACAATAGTAGTATGAATAACAACCCTCCCAGTCCTTCTGCAACATGAATATACACACATATATGTAAATATCCCAAAATAATGTCCCCTTGAGTTTTATACCAAACTTACACACATGTATCTAGTGCTAGGTAACAGTTCAATTTTAAAGAGGATGAGGGAATTTCCTATGGGAGAATAATCTCCAGGCAGTCATTCACAAAATCCCTACAAATCAGTCACTAGCTCTAAAGAAAGTTCACCTTCCAGGTTTAAAACTAATGTGGGAATGAGAAACCAAAAGACAATGATTGGAAATGATATCTAATTAGTCTAGAAATTATGGTTTCACCAGGTATTTCACCATCAGATCTGCACACTCTGAGCCCTCTTGTCGATACATGGTTTATGACTGAGTCTGAAAGTATGTGCTCAGCACCAAAGACAAAATTCAGTGAACAGGTCTGGGAGTGGAAAAGTACCATATCAGGAGCAAGTATGCAACTATATTTTTTATTTCCATTATTGTCATATAATGGGTAAGCTGTGCGGCTAAGTTCTGTATTCAGGTGTGGTTTTTTGTTTTGTTGTTTGGGACTTATTTCCTTCTCTTAACCAAAAAACCCAAAACAAAACAAACAAACAAACAAACAAACAAACAAAAAAACCAACAAAAAACCTACTAGAGAGACATCAAATTGACCAATATTTAAAAGACTGAAAATGTGGGTTTTGATCAAAAATTTAACTCTACAGACTATAACCACTACCAGTTTCAAAAGCAAAGACTGCTAAACCTGAATTGTAACAGGTTGGAACAAGATAATACAGAGCCACTACTCAACCAGAGTAGTATTTCTTGACAGAACAGCAATGGTAGGAAGCAGAAGCTGCTGAAGGTGTTTTTAAGGGATAGTTGATGTATCTATCACAGTCTTAAGAAGCTAGTTCTCTTCAGCTGCCTCAGGCACAGCCCTTGTACGTGTCCAGGCACAGATCCCAAATCCTGTTCCTGCCACTGGCTGTAATTATACCAATATATCACCTCATTATGTCTATTTAATGGTTTGAAACGTGGCATCCTGGGACTGATGCACCTATTTGCTCTACGTACACAATAGCATATCCCGGTATTTGCTATTGGTCTGCAACTCTGCTTGAATTTACTATTGTCAGTTCTCCCAGGCTTAACGAAAAGCGTTCTAAAGGATGCATATCCTAAATTATTCCCTCTGCTTAGGACCTAACATCTGCTTCTGCTGTGATCAATCACAGCAAAACCAACAAATCAAAATAGGTTGCAGCTGATGTTCAGCATAACAAGCAGCTACTTATCATAAGACGTGCATTACCAGTGGGGAGGATGATTATTCCCATATTATTCATATGGAAACTAGACTCCATGCTCACCACCTTGTGTAGATGGCAACGGTGGAAGCAAATCCACACAGTCCCAGAATCAGTCAAGGAGCAAAAAGTTCTCAGGCTGGTAGGGCCGCTTAGCCAAAGAGGATGCTGTTGAGCCTGTCCCTGGCAAGTGGCAAGAGCCTGCAGTGGCTCTAGTGAAGTGTTCATTATCCCAGTGCATGAACTTGTATGGCTCTAGCAGCATTAGCCTGGGGCAACCAAGACAAGCTTCTGAGTAGAGTTTCCTTTGTGCACACGTTGCTAGCAAGTCATTTATGAAGCATTTATTTGTACCGATACTAGCAGGTCATTTTATTTTTCTGCAAAATGGCACCTTTCTACCAAGATTCCTGCCTCTCCCTCTGTCTGACGTGACTCTTAGGGCAAGGCAAGGACTGTAAGCCTTCGCTAAGGCCACACACAGAGCTGCACAGAAACTTGTTACTGAAGTTTATCCCAGAGAAAGGAAAACTAAACAAACTACAACAACAAATTCATTTCTACTTGCAAGGATTTGCATGTACACATTAATTCCAAAGGACTACTTTAGAAATTAACCACAAATTCTTTATGCATGAGCACTCCTTGAGGCTGAGTACTCTACAAAATAAAAGGATTTAAAAAAGAAGCACTTCAATGTCTTGAATACACACTGACACAATAGATCAAACTAAACATAAAAGACTTAGATTATTACCCTTTAAATTACATTAATTAAACAATACTCTCTCTAACCAATGCTCATTGTCACAGTCTGATATAACAAAACCACAATCTTTTTCCTCGAGTCTCATTCATACAAATGAAAGAAAGTATTTGTCACTGGAACCCCTTGGAAATCAGTAATTTTTTCGCTAGTGAAGTTACTATTCTTATGTTAGTTTTTTAATGGTAGCTTTTTTTTTTTTTTAATGGCAACATTTTTTTTTTTTTTCATGTTATACAAACTGAAAGCAATGTAAATAAAGGCTGGTCTTCTATAAGAACTAAGCAGCTACGTGAAAGTCACCTACTGCTCCAGAAGCATTGCCACTCACAGCTCAAGACACATTTGGTGAGGTTCTTGCTTGCATTTAAGGTATTTAAGCATGTTGAATCCCTATAACCCCAAATCTTTGCAAACAGCTTATATAAAGACAATGAAACCAGTTTGACTACTAATGAAATAACTGCTGTGGTCCAAGAAGTTCACACTGATAAACATGCAATTATCTGATACTTTTGAAATAAGGATAAATTCTAGCATGCTCTCTCTTCCACATTCTATTAAAAAAAAAAAATTAATAGTGCCAAAAGCATCAACAACCGTGATCATGACCTTTTTTCTTTCCAAAACCAATTAATTCTACCTCAAATTAAAAAAAAAAAAAAACTTTTGAAAAAAAAAAAAAAAAATCAAGATTTATCACTTCCAATCAGCATATTCCAAAATTAGCAAGAGACAAGAAATCTGATAGAACAACATTTTAATCCTAGATACTTTAGGAATTAAGGTGTTTCAAGAAGAAATTCTTATAAATGACACATCTCTCATATTTTTCAAGGCCTAGCTTCAACTAGCCATTTCTTTTTTTTTTTGACTATATGTTCTAAACTTCCTTTACCATTTCAAAGAAGAATATTTTATAATTGACAAAACCAAAAAGAAAATGTGATACTCCTACTTGGCATTGTTTAAAAAAAAATTAAAAAAAATCAGTACTTCATAAGTCTGAACTATTAGGTACATAATAAGAAAAAGACAGGCAAAACAAAAAATATATCCAAGATTTTTCACCCAACAGGGAGAGTAGTTCAATGACATAATAAAGTCCCTTAACCACTGAGTTCTGAAAACAAATTGCAAAGAACATGACAAAAACTCAACATTTTGTAAACTTGAATTTGCTCTACATTTTTTCCCACTCAACCACCCTGAGTCCATTTCACCATGGAAGGAAACCCACAATACAACGAGCTTAAGCCTCAAATTCTACTGGAGTAAACAATTCCCACATTCTCACATTTCCTAAGCAGCTTCCTACGTGTCAAAGCTCAGATGGCCCAGCCCCAGTGGATTTCACTGAAGAAGGGTGGGGCCAGGATGCCTTGTGGAATAGGTTCTTCTACTTGGCTTTAGTGTAATCAAGCTTGACTAATCAACTTTTGCCACCAAAATAAGTAACCCTGGAAAGGGTCTTAGTGGTCAAAATTGACATAAATAACTAGCTACAGAAAGGAGCCCAGAAGTCATATCTCTGCTAGTCATTCTCATAATGAAAATTTGCCTTAAGCCTAAACTCTGTTTCCGGTAAATAAGAGCCCTTAAAAGCAAAATTATAATCGTGTCTTTTTCTTTGTCTAGTTACAACAAAAAAAGAAAATACCAATAAGAATTACTTTTTTGACATTTCTCTCATTTAGTTTTGCTTTTCTGAGATCAATGCTCTGGGACTGGGAATATTCTTGGCACTCATATATTGCAGAACTAGAGGTCTACTTAGAGAAAAATGAAAGAAACAGCAAGGAACAACATGAAGTTAGTAGGAAAAGTATTTCACTAAAGTTAGAAACAAGAAAAGAATCTGAAAGATCAAATAGCCAGTCTGTAGAAATAGGATACCGATCTATTTATATAAATTTCTAAAGCTGAGCTTGGGGTAGATTCAGCTGAGGAAAACAGGAGCAGGTGGCGGATTACTGCAAACGTGGTGCATTCTAGGCCAATTGTGGAAAAAAAAAAAAGACTGACTCTCACCTAAATATAGTGCCCTGTTTAAGTGTTTTGCAGATCTTCTGATGTGGGGAGTATATAATGAAACATACTAAAATTCACCTAGCTGCTGAAGCACATAAAAGATAGTAGTTTGAATATGCCTTCATTAGAATAACATCAGCAAGAAGTGGAACCATGGGGTGATCTAAAACACCTCTAAAACAAAATGTGCTTGCATGCTTTCCACCAATGAACTTTTTTTTGGATTTTCTCCCAAGAGAATAATTAATATTTACATGAGTTTGATGAGCACTCATACTGCTTCTGGACTATTTCAATATAAGAAACCATAAGAATGTATAGCTAGGAGGAGGGACTTGAAGAAATTCTCTTGTTCTGCTCTCTCTGAAAGTCTTCCTCTCTACCTTCCTCCTAGAACCCACATGATAACTTCTTTGTCGCTCTATTACATTATCTAAAACAGCTCAGAGAGTGATTAGTTTGCCTTTGCACCTTGCCTAGAATGTACCTTCCAGAACAGCCACGCAGAGCAAAAGAGGAATAAGACTGCATCTGACTCTCTGCCTTCTGCAGTGGCCCCAGATGGAAGTCATCATTTAAGCTACAGTGGTGGCCTCTGTTGTTTTATGGCCTCTGGGCAACTCTCAGTGTTAGAAAAGCTGTGGTGCTTGTAACAAGCTGGCCAGAGTACGTACAAAAATGTGCTGTAATATGGGACACAGCGTCTGGTTTGAAAAGGAGAGGTCAGGTCCTCAGCTTGCACATTGATTGTAGAGGCTGCATTTACTGGTGTTGTATTTTGGATGGTTTTACGAATTTTTAAACAAGATGTAGGTCATGGGAAAATGCAATATCATATAATCCAAGAAATCAAACCAAGAGGAATGATTTCTGTGATACAAAAACTCTATATATGTAATTTTATTTTGTTTCAGAGAAGAATATCAAGGAAGTTAGAAATGGCATAAAGGTTGAAAGCTGAACCAAATTTGTAAATCTTTTGCATAATAATGAACAAAGGCATCTGCAGTTTCATTCTCCTTAGTGACATGGTGACTACTTGGAGAATAAATATAATTTTTTAACTTTCTTGGCTTTTGTCTTTAATGCAGTTAGCCTAAAAATGAACAGCTCTGCAAACAAAAAGCAGGTAGCTTTGATTTTGTCAAGGAAGAGAACAATTTTCTTTTTTTTAGTGAGCCTTACATAAATCACAGACATACAGGTTTGGTACATTTAATAGTTCTCACTGTGAAGTATTATACCTTACATTTCTAAATGTATGAATTCAAATATTTTGTAATTCCTTTCTGAAATCAGCTTACAGTTTTTCGTTACTATTTTGCATTATTGACCGCTAATGCTACATTTCCCGATACACAACTGTTGGCCCTACATCAGCATTCCAAATCAAACTTCCCTACTTTATGCTACCCTAAATCTTTGTTCACTGGTGTTTAAAGGTGATGTTGAGCATCTCAGTGGTATCTGTGCATTACTTTCCAAATTAGATGATTAAGCACAGCTGACATGGTACCAGGGACCTTTTAAAATCTGACTCCATGACCTCCAGCTACTGTAATTATTTAGGTTGCATATCAATTATACACATACAAACTTTTAAACTCCCACGTCCTGAACCACCCATTATTCAGGGCAAGAACTGGGATCAAAGTTATGGCTTTTATTTGATTATGTGCTTGCATTTTTGATTTGTCAGGCCATGTGAAGTTTGGCTGGCTTGGGCACACCTCACTCTTAGACTGCGGCTGAAATGCTTGTTGTTCATCTAGATCTAGCAGTTGAGGTGGTCAGTCTCCAAGTATAGATACAGTTTAAAATTCTCTGTCCCAGCTCATTTTCCTTTTTCTCAAATTAGCTGCTCTTTTGCCTTCTCTTCAGATACAAAGGCATGCATCTCTCTCATGTTTCTTCATTGGAAAACCATGCAGATAAATTAAAGCCACTTTCCTAAAATCAGTAAGTCTCCTACCTTTGATCTGAGTGAAAAGTAAAGACCTTAATTACTTCAGGTAAGCAGTTTTCATTAGTACAGTATAATCCCATTTCTCTCTTAAAGCTTTACAAGGAAGTAATCAAAAAAGGCATAGTACCTGAGTTACAGGCTACTTTGAGCCTGCAGCATACCATAGTTACAAAATTATCATTTTTAATAAGTATAATAACATAATGGGAAATCATAGAATCATTAAGGTTGGAAAAGATCTTCAAGATCATCAAGTCCAACCTTTGACTGAACACCACCTGGCCAACAAAACCATGGCACTAAGTGTCATGTCTGGTTGTTTCTTGAACACTTCCACGGATGATGATTCCCCCACTGTCCTGGGTGACCCTTTCCAATGCCTGACAATCCTTTTAGGGAAGAAATTCTTCCTGGTGTCCAAAGTGAAGCTCCCTTGGTGCAGCTTAAGCACATTTCCAGTTGTCCTGGCACTAGTCGCCTGGGAGAAGAGGCCAGCCCTCACCTGGCAACAACGTTCCAGGAGGTTGCAGAGAGTCTTAAGGTCCCCTGTGAGTCTCCTTTTCTCCAGGCTAAACATCCACAGCTCCCTCAGCTGCTCCTCGTAGGACTTGTGCTCCTGACCCTTCACCAGCTCCATTGCCCAAAAGCTTTAAACTACTTTAAAAAGCTTTAACTTACAAGGAAATTATTTAATGTAAACTCAGGTTGCGTCACTGAATTAGCGATAGTGACATGGACTGGCGCCATTTCAGAGCATCAGTCACGGTTTGTGTTGGCACTGTCTCCAGCTTCACAAGCGTGAAAGAGAGAAGCGCATCTTCCTGCTCTGTTTTTGGCTTAGGGCAATGAATGTCGCTGAGAGGAATTTTTCCTTTTGGCTGTTACTCCTGGATGGCACTATTCCAGCACAAAGCAAAATAGCTTTGTGTGCCTTTGTGGGTGTGGGTGAGTTATGCTAACACAAGCGACACACAGGGCAGCTGTAGGTATAGGCTTTTTTGCTGCATTCACAGGAAGGAGTAGGAAGAGAGCTTCTGTAACACAAGAATTTATCTTATGAGTTTCTTTAAAATATGTTTTTATTTTTTTGGTCTTTCAAATGATCAAATTTTTTTTGTCTGTTAGGCCTCCACAGATACACAAGCATGAACATCTACCTTGAATTCAGCAGCTACGAGTTCTGCCCATCTCAAAAACAGCTTTCTGAAAATCTGGCAGACACAGGGAGGGAAGGCATGTTATATTAATGAGAAATTACATCTAGCTTGCTTTTATTATTACCACATTTGTTTTGTTGAGAAAAGTAATGTCTTTTTTTTATCCTAATTTCAAGGACAGTTTCTGCATATGCAGGAATTTCTCTGTAAGTAACACAGGGCTCAGGAAGACACTGGTCATAATGTTTTGCATCTTCCACCCCAGTTACAGTGAAACAGGAGGTTTCACAGTCCAGTCCTACTGAGAACAGCTTGAACTCCTTCACTATCTCTAATTTGAAGAATTTGGTTGCAAACTAACAGTAACTTCAACTGTTGAGACCCTGAAAACAATATGGATGCACCCGAACCTTAGTGCACTTAATTACTGAGGGGATGGGGGGGGGAGGGGGGGGGTCAATGGAAAAAAGAAGGGAAAAAAAAAAAAAAAAGCAAGTTCCTGGTTCTTCCTGCACCAGAATTTGGAGATTATTAGTGCCTTACTTCCTTACTTCATTCACCTACCTTTTTCTCTAAGGATATCTATGTCCCTGTTTATTTCGCCTCCTCTCTAGGCATGCAGAAGTTCCCTTGTCTCTAATAAAAATAGCCCTAAATCACAGCAGGGAAAAGCCAGAGCTTATGCTCTTTCCCGTAATTTCCCACTTCAGCTCCTTTTATTCTTTATGAGTCATAATCACTTATTACTTCAGTTGCCCTCCAGCTCCTGGAAGTCATGCAAAAAACTTCCCAAAGTTATACTTAGGTCATTTGCTGATATCATAGAGACTTTAATAAACACTTCAAGCAGCCATTTGCTTGATCCAATGGCATATCAACATGAAAAGAACTGCTGGTGGATTTACAAAAAATAAGTTTAAATTAAAAAGCAGTGTGTTTGTTCTATTATGACATTTCACCAAATAAGTAACATTTAGTAGCAACCAGACTGCCAAAAGAAAGGCAAGACAAAATGGCTCATGACATTAGCATGACTTTCATTTTATTTATATTATCAAGGGGACAATTGAGGACCCATATTCTGCAACAATTTAAATGCTTGGCACTACTCACCCCATTTTGTGACAACAAAATAGGATTCCCATATCATTTATGGGGAACACAGCCACACTCAAAACACAAAGAGCCTGCAGTACAGTACTGAATCCTGAAAGTCTTATGATCAGGTAGCACTGAACTCAGCCGAGGAGGGAGAAGAATGAGCATCCTTGGATAATTGTGTATCACATCTGGCTAAACAAGGATCCCTTCCCCGGGCTCCCTCAAGAAAGTAAAGCCAGTTTTTGGCCTGAAGTAATTGTTTATAGAGACAGGCTGGGAAAGAGTACTTTTAAACCCATTTAAATGACTTTAAAGCTAAAGAAACCATTGACTGCTCTGCTGAATCACATTCCATGAGGAAAAAATATTGTTCATATCAAAATAGAAAAGATGTAAAAAAATGAGTAAATAAAAGCCTACAAACTTTATAATATCTCCTTTTAATGGAGAAAGTGAGAGAGTGCATGAGGTTGCAGATACAAGGGCAAGATAACTTCCAAAAATTCATTGAACTGCTACAGAACTACTTGAAATAGGGTATTCCTGTCAAAGCAAACTGTTTTGAAACCACCACAAAATAGACATGCAGAGCTATGAAGCGTGGAAGTTGCTTTAGAATGTTTCTGCAGGCTTCTAATGTGGTGAGCCAGCCATGCTGAGAGCAGAGTTTGAGACCCAGACTGTGGCTTAGGATATGATGTGCATCACAGAATTTCTGCCCTGTAAGGTACTTTGTTTGGGAAATATGGGCTCTGTACCCACCTGACTCTTAAAGTCTCTAAGTTCCCACCTCAACTTCTCTGTTGGGTTAAATTTCTTTGTTTCAGAACAGACATTCCTAGGCAGCATTAGGCAACTCAGCTATCACAGAGTTTTGGTTGAAGCTGCCATTTTTTAATAATCAGTTTCAAGAATAAACTGGCTTCTCAGAGCACAGGTAACTTCATTGGGCATTAAAAAAAAACATGTAATAAAATTAGGAGAGAAAATGCTGCTCCTTGTATAAATAGGCAAGAATCTACTTTTTTTTTTCTCCAAGTCACACCAGATTCCCTACTCTGAGAAAATGTGGTATGACTCCTACTAAGTAAGACAGAATGCTTCATAGGTTGCTATTTCCTTCCTCCTACCACACAAATTAGCCACAGTTTCTGAAAGTGCAGTAGTGTCCTTTGCAGTGGACAGTATGATATGGTCCTTAGCAATTTTTAAATGGGGAAAACCAGAACTATGGAGTCACTGTCCAACAAAGGATGATTCAGGGGGATTTTTAAAAATCTTTTTAATCTATTTTTTAAAATCCTTTGAGTTTAGGGCAAAGAATAAATATTACAAGGATGGAGAGAGAAAAAGGATTTCAGAACCTCCCCAGAATGAAATATAGTTGCAGGGATGTTGCTCAAAACCTCCTGTACTAAAGGATGGAATGGCATTTCAGTAAATGAAATCTTTAATATATTCTTTTTATTACATTGATGGAACGGATTGCGACAGAAAACTTTAATTTTCAAGGCATTTTTGTTATCAATACTGGTTGAAATAAATTTTAAAAATAAAGTCAAACTTGAAAATCTGTAAACACTGAATTAGAATTGAAGTGGCAGTCTAACTTAAAATGTATCTATGCAAATTTAGTAAATAACTACTGATAAATAAGTGGCAATGTAAGTCATTAGATTCTTTCACTAATTAAAACCTAACACAGCTTAGAAATGAACCTTTGAAACTCTGTCTTGGCTTGACTGTTTTGTTTTATAGAGGCAATCATAAAATACTCGTATTGTTTGATTTGCTTCCTATTCTGCTACAGATGCAGCTTGATTTATAAATTTTCAGACTAGGAGCAGCTTAACATCTCTAGATACACAGAAGTGCTGTGAAAAAAGTATAAAGTTATTAAACTTGAATGTTCCAGGAGACAGGAATAACAGTCCCTACTAGCAAAAACTTGTTGCTCAACAAGAAAGAACTCATTTCCTTATAGGGTGCTGCGAGTAACTCCTTTTTCAAGGAGGTAAAGCTTTTCAAACTGCCAAGTGACATACTCACTCTAAAGGCTAGGAACTCTGCCTGGAACAAAACAAAAATCCAGGATCAGAGTACTAATAGCATTGTTGTTTCCTGTTCCTGTAAATGTTACAGAGGAACCAAAGCATACTCATTCACCAAAAAAAGGGAATAGAAATATACACCACATGGAAATTAACCACACTGCTGGACAATTCTAAACCCTTAAGAGTTTCAGAAATTACTCAGTTGTCTACATAAATGGAAGTTTTATTTTTTATGTTCAGAATGAGTCATTAAGAGCTGGAATACAAACAAGGATACTTATGATAGACTAATATAGATAATAATGAAAGGGGTCAAGAAGGAACAGGATTACTGTAAAACCTTAATTTATCCTTTCTTCACCTATTATTCCCCAGGAGCTCTTAAATCCACAAATATTGGTAAAATGGGTTCAATTGCATTTTTTGTTAAATAAATGAAACTTTCGCATAGTACCATAAGCATAAATACCTGTTCACTATCTAATTAAGACCAAATTTTAAGAACCTGCACTTAAATAAAAGTGGAATAATTACATCTAAAGTGTATGAAAATATGCTAATATCTACACCAATATTTAAATGTCTCCCAGTCCTCAGCAGATTACAGTAAAAGTGACTGCACATTTACTTACTGCAAAGGAGTTAAAGTGCTGACAGGTATGTAGGTACAGATAGGTACTTGGTGACTTGCTTATGCTGTAGCTTCACTCACAAGCACTAGAGACTTGTACAGGGTACATATTTAAGAGGATTAATCTGTTTTTGACTTGTTTGTTACAATTCAAAAAACTAACTTAATGAGCCCAACTCCCACCCTTACTTGGGAGAAATAGGCACCTAACTTCACTGTCAAAATTAAGCATGAGATTATCTCCCTGGACTGCCACCAGCAATTATATTCTAATAAAATCAGCTTTTAGATAAGCACCTCAATACTTGCATACAAAGCATTCCTACCCACAGGTCACTAGTTCCAATCTGAAAGAAAAAGCTGCTGTATGTAAAATTGGTGGTCAGTGTTCAGTTTCAAGTGAGTGATGGCTGCTATGACAATGCAGCCAGATTTTGCATAACCTTAGAAAATAGTCCAAGAATTGTGTCAATACTGACAGCAAGTTCTTTACATTCCTCAGTAAGGGGTCCCCAAAGGTCTGGGAGAAGTATAGCTTCTGCAACACTCTCAAGAAAACGCAACTGCAGCTGTCTGTTATATCTGCTCTGTGAATAACCAGAGGTTGAATTTCAGCAACCAAGTCTGTCAGCAGCATTAAAGATTATACTGCAGCAAAACAAAAAGAAGCCCTTTGTTAGCAGCTTCATGAAGAGTACTAAAGACTGAACACAGACTCTAGATTGCCCTGATATTTTTCTTGTTAACATACAAAGGACATGCACTAATGCCTTAAATTCCTATTCTCTTTTTGTGAGTACATAGAAATATGAGTTTGTTCCTGCTGTCATTTTGATGCCATCTACAGAGTTAAAAAAACAAAGGGAGGGAAGAGAGGAAATGAAGGTTTGCAGTTAATTCCATCCTTGTATACAAACTTGTACTTCTCTTCCTGCTTAAATATGGAAGTCCTTTTATACACAGCATACTTCCTTGCAACATTCCCAAAGAAGAGACAAAGAGACCTTTTTATTGGAAAAGTATCCAGTATGGTTTCCAGGCTTTATTATGCTTAAGATGACACTGGGGCAGCATGTCCTCGAAAGAAGCAAAGACTTTAGCATTGGAAATTACTTGCCATGTTGCAGTTTTGGGTTTGGTGGTACGGGCTGCAAAGTTCTTCACTCACCTCTGTCATACAGATACACACATGCCCTGTTTTACTGCATGGCTGGAGGAGATTGGCAACACTCAATAAACTGTAAATCACGTTGACATATTAATCTTTAACAAGAACAATCTAGCAAAGTGCTAGAGCTATGTTCACCACATGTTCCCAATTTTCTTGTTTCCTTTAGATGTCAATCCTGCAAACACACCAGTGATTTCCTGTGTCAAAGTTGCCCAGATTAAGCTTATGCGCATAGTTGGCTTATATCATAAAACTGTTTTATAACTTTTTAGCTTGTAACACCCATCCATGACTTTCTATAAACAACCCAACAGAAAGGATGCATTAGGGGCTTCTAACTCCTACTTGTACAGGGAACCTGAGGCCCTCTTGAAAAGTAACCACAGGCATCTTCCAAAATAAGTCAAGACCCTCATGAAGCCACATTGCCAGACTGACAAATTTTTTTAGAACATGAGTATACAATGACTATAATCTTTACGAGCAATACTGACCAACATGTGGTTAAAGAAACCATAAGATTTCCACAGCTGTCAGATATTTTAAGGTTTTCAGAGTTTCCAAAATTCCATATATATATAATTTATAAATGTTTTAAAATATGAGCTACACATTTTCAGTAGATTACTGTTACCAATTTCTATCATTCAAGATAACTCACATTTACAGAGATTAGATTTCCAAAAGCAATTGAGAGTTTTTAAATATTTGCTTGCAAAATTGTAAATACCAATCCTGAAAATGATGAATCCATGATGAAATAGTTTCTAGCAGGTAGCAGTTTGACCCAAGTACTTGGTGGCTCAATTAATGAAGAAAACCATGCTGAAGCTCATTTCAAAAGCACATAAATAAATGATAGAAATCAAAATAAAAGCAGGAAAACATGCTTGGGCATTGAAAGCATGATTTAAATCTCTAGTAGAGTAAAAATATGGTCCTGTACAGCTGCTACCATTCCCTGCTTCTGAAAAGGAATCTTCCATTCTTTAATGGTCTATGTAATGTGGATTACAGATCCTGGGAGGCTTATTTGAAAGTAGACTGGCCAGAAGGCAGTCAAAAACTTCTATCTGAGGTCCTTACCAAATTTAAAATTTATAGTGGCAAATGTCCAAAAAGGAAAAGAGAAAAAAAGAAATCTTACTTCTGCTGCCAGTTGATGCAGACTCTCACTCTGTGTAACAGAAGCTACAAGTTCAGGTGTAGAGACAGTCTATTAATAATACAAACAGCAGTATCATAGCAGATAAACTTCTACAAATAGGTCACTAAAGGAATATAATCTCCTAAATTAATATATTTATGAATACCCAAGTAAAATGTATGCTTTAATACAATATACTTCCTTTTAACTGAATCATGTTCATGGGTTATGCTGCACTTAGCACATTTCTTGCAAACTCATTACTCACTTGACAGAAAAAGTTCTTTGGAGGAGTGTATAGATAATAATGATTTGATACTTGTTGGGGGTTGACCCAGGACAGATGCCAGGCACCCATGAATGCTGCTCACTCACCTCCTCTGCAGCTGGGCAGAGGAGAGAAAATTTAGTGAAGGGTCCATGGGTTGAGATAAGGACCAAGAGACATCACTCATTAAATAATGGAAAAAACAGGCTCAGCTTAGGGATGTGAAGTGAATTCACTACTAACAAAATCAAAGCACGATAATAAGAAGTAAAACAAGCCCTTAAAAACCACCTTCCCCTCACCCTTCCCTCCTTCCCAGCTCTACCTCCTACCCCAGCAGGGGACAGGGAATGGGGGTTATGGTCAGTTCATTACCTGAGGCTTCTCCTGCTGCTCAGGGAGAGGAGTTGCTCCTCTGCTGCTTCATGAGATCCCTCCCATGGGAGACAGTTCTCCATGAACCATGAACTTCTCTGACGTGGCTCAATCTCACAAGCAACAGCCATCCCAAAACTGCTGCAACCAGAGTCCATGCCATGGGCAACAGTCCTCCCGAGACTGCTGCTGCGTGGGTCACTCTTCCACGGGGTGCAGTCCTCCAAGGACAGGCTGCTCCAGCATGGGAGCAGGGCCCCTCTCTCCACAGGTCTCCCCAGGCACCCACATGGCCTGGCGTGAGGCTCCTCCGCAAGCTGCAGGTGGATCTCTGCATCCCCTGTGGATCTCCATGGGCTGCAGGAGCACAGCTGCTTCACCAGGGCCTGCAGGGGAATCTCGGCTCTGGCACCAGGAGCACCTCCTGCCCCTCCTCCTCCACTGACCTTGGTGTTTGTTGTTTGTTGTTGACCTTAGTTGTTTGTCTCGCACGTTCTCACTCTGCTCTTCTCTGACTGGAATTAAAATTGCACCCCAGCCTTTGTTTTGATTTCTTCTTAAATCTGTTATCACCACCATGTCCAATTGGCCCAGGCTTGGCCAGCAGCATGTGCGTCTTTGGAGCCATCTGGGACTGGCTCTGCTGGACATGCTGGAAGCTGCCAGCAGCTTCTCACAGAAGCCATGTCTGTGGCCCCCCCACTACTAAAAACCAAGCCATGCAAACCCAATGAAGTGCTAATGAACTTCATGTCAGTTGCCCTCAGCATTTCCACCTACACTTGGAAATTCTGTATGTTAGCCTTTAAATTAAACGCAACTTGAAAAAATACCCCAAAAACAAAACCCCCCAAAAAATAAGATAAAAAATAATGTAATGACCACGCTGCTTCTTCCTCTGAGTCTAGTTCTGTTTCACACTTTTTGAGTAGTTGTCCTAGCAGATTTTTATGCCTTATGGAAAAAAACCCCAAAACCTAAAACCAAGGGGAAAAAAGAAACCAAAGCACTTTTAACTGCAGGTAAGACTATGTACCTAAGAAAAGATTTTCTGCAAATGCCAGTAGTCTCTCAGAAATGTCCATTTTGATGTAACTGGAGACAGCCAGCATCATCCAAAGTAAATTCACAAAAAATGCGCACACACACACAAAATAAATACAAAAGTGAGTCTCACATCCTAAAAGAGGAAATTAGACAAGTATCTGGTAGAGGACTTAAACAGAGTAAAGATCAAAATTCTGCCCCAAGATGGAAACACAGCAAATTACACATAACAGAGGCCACTGACCAATGCATTTTTCTTACTGCAGTGCATAGATACTACACTAAAAGCCTCTTACCATTAGTCAAAGTGCTGATCTTTTGTTAGCAATCAGATTAAGCTTTTTTGAAAGCTTTCATTAAATGTCATACAGATGTGACTTGTATCCACTGATAGAGAACTTCACAAGTAGACCCTGTGTTGTATTACAGAAGCTACTTTTGCCCCAGAATTCCCAATAGCTAAATCCTTTGGTCCTTCTGCCTTGAAAACTTGGTAGCTTTGCTCTGTTTCTCTTGAGTGTCTCCAGAGTGGGTCATTGGTGAATGGGCTGCAATTACTTACTGCAAAATTTCATGCATGCTGATGATGATGCGAAGTAAGCAAAGACTCTATCAACTGCTCAGGAAGGCAGGTTTTTGGAGGTGAGGAGACCTAATCCAGGCAGACTGTCTCTCAACCTAAGCAGAACACCCCAAAGGACTGTTTGCTGAGCAATGCTAAGATTTTCAACATACTACTAGGAGTGAAATATTTACAAAAAACCAAAGTTGCAAGTTCTTCCGCTACATGCTTGCAGAGATGCTCCAACTGGTTAGAAAGATAAAGAGCAGTTCTACATAGTGAATTCACAATTCTATGTAGAGAGTTCACAAATTTAAACAGGACATATTTCTGTGCAACAGTTAATGTGCAATGAAACATTCACACAGTGTAAAAGCCCTGGAATGTGGGGTAAAGAGGAAATAATGACTCTGCTTATCAAATTATTAATAAACCATTTAATATGAAAAATATGCCACAGATGCACTCTCTTAATCTGTATTTTCAACAACAGCCAAACTCAGACCTGAAACAGGATCAGAGTTATTTCAGATCTGCCAGGGCCAAGCTCTTAGAATGTCATTTCTAGATTTTGGGTTAAATGACAAATTAATGATTTTTGGTTTTATAAGCTTCCTGCTCTCATCTGACTCAAAATCAGATCCATAAGACATTCCTCTTTTAGTCTGGTTTCACCTCAGATTTAACTGTCTGTTTATAGCTTGGAATCCAAACCATGTTGAATTCTAAGGAACCAAAACTTTCCTAGAATTCTCTGATTCTGTCCCACTATTCTCATAAAGCAAAAGGTGCTTAGCATTTTAACAGTTATTTCTTGTTCCAGTATTCCCTAGCTTGATGCAGGTTGTGCTTAATAATAGGAAAGCAAAAGACAACTTCTGCACAAGGTTTGTTAGTTATGTTACATATGTTGCATTTTATTACAGAATATTTTAAATGAAAGTTTAAATTTGTACGAAGTTTCAGGAGCTGTACTTTTGAACATTTAGTCTGACTGTCCTTGCTCAAACAAAAGTCTTTCATATTTTCTTTCTGTAAGCAGAGCAATTGCAGGATTGGAATAAAAACTGGCAAAGGAGAATGATTAGCAGTGGATGTTCCTGCTGCTGTTGCTTAGGGGTTGTCCCCGTCACATCTGAATAAGTCCTCTAAAACTTGATAGTTGCCTTTTTGTAGCAAAGGAAGTGATCGAATTAACCACAGACCATTTGTTTCTCCTGTTGTTAACTCATTTCATTTCTTACTGATGTCTAAATATATATTGCAGGGTGGACTTTTTTTTCACTTACTAGAGATTATTGTCTGCATGTCTAATTAGGTATTCTACCATTACAATAATCAAGGCAAAGATGTAATTTTTCTTCTGCAATTATCTCTTATGTCAGTTAAACAACCTGAAATATCTCTGCAAAATCGGTAATTCAGCACTTGTTTCAGACCCTTCAGAGGATCTAAGACAGACAACCAAAAAAGAAAAAAAGCAAAATTGTTGGCTCATTTGAAAATAATAAGCTGAGAGTCAGTGCTTTTAAGAGGACATTAAAAATCAACAGCAAATAATGTTCTGAAAAGTAAAACTATAATGCAACAACAGAATCCCCACAAAGAGCACAACTGTCTGCGAAACCAGAGGAAAGAAACCTAATTTAAATAAACCACATTACTATCCTTTAGCAAAGCAGCCTGTGTAAGAATCTCCACTGCATTTAATAAACATCATGACCTTTGCTTTTCTTCAGTCTGGTTCCTGTTTATGTAGCTTATGACCTGGTTACTTACCAGTTCGGAGAAAAAGAGAGCTCTTTTATAATTTACTGTCTACCCAAACGTTGTCCTCAAGCACAGAGGAACAGAGTACTTTTCTGACTGGTTGTCCTCTTTTCAGAATAGATGGGTTGGAAGAAGACAGTAAGAGACAGCTTAGTTTCACTTCTGCTGCCTGCTCACATTAAGAGAGACAATGCAGAGGTTGAGAACAGCAGTAAAGGTTACAGGTGAAGTAAGAGGCAAATTACTACTACGGGGCTGCAGGAAGGAAGCTACAGGAATTCTGACTCACAGGTGTGTCTGAGTCAGTGTTCCTTGTGACAGCAGCTGGGAGAGGTGGTAAAACTATGCATTTCCCTTTGTTTGGGCTATGATTTCAGAACACAACCAGTTGTGGGCATCAGTATTATGATGTCTCTCTTCCAGCTGCAGCAGCAAAACTTGCAAGCACCAGAACTTCATTCTAAACCCTTTAAAAACATATAGGATAAGGGAAAAATCAACATCCCTCCTCCAAGCCTGATAGTTATAATTTAAAATTCAGTGAAAGGAATACTTGATGTTAATAGTATTTGTGAACAACAACCCATGGTTATACTTTCCAGTTGTATAAAGAGCCATCCTATTTTCACTGCTTTTGCATCTCAAATGACTTCCCAATTATTACCTCACACCTAACATTGTTCTTAAATACTAAATTTCATTCACAAGACCGTGGGCTTCTTTCAGTGAGATAAATTACCACATGCAGTGCAGTATCATTCCCTCTGAAGTGAACCATCAATACACTTGGGAACTTGTTGACTTGAGTCATTTCCACTTTTGCTACGCACTACATATAGCACAGCCTTATTTTCTGCCTGTAGCTAAAAGCAGATTTTTAAATGTTACCGTGTGTGATTCTTGTCCTGTCCTAAAGGACAGGATTGCAAGAACTACAACCTTCCTCTTAGAAGCTGGAAACTAACAAAAGGGTTCTCCTGGAACAATAAAAGCCAAGTGATTACAAGCGTTATACTCTATTTCCTACATGCAAGACAGAGTTAAATTGTGCACATTACAGTAGAAATGCTCTGTGTTTCAACATGTAGGATCCTTCTAAAACATTAAGGGGCACTTTTTTTTATGTTTCCAAGGACCTCCACTTAGTTCAAAACTGAACCATAACCATTACACATATAAATATTCAAAACCCTTTACAGCTTCATCTAAAACCTGAGAGAAGAAAAATGTTGGCCATTCATTAAAAAGGACTTCTTCATCAAAGGGGCATGAGTCCATCTTGAACAACAAATCCGCCCTTAACTGTCAGGTAGAAAAGAACAGTCTCAAATAGTGACTATCAAGCAGAATAACTTTGTCCTTCCCCTTTTCCTCTGTATGTTAATGTACCAGACAGGATAAGTGTTGTCATGCTCTCTCAAGGCAGGGAGCTGCCTCTTAAAAGTTACTGGAGGAAAAGAGGAAAAGTCTTTTTTTCAAATTAGGAATTGTTTGNTTTTTTTTTTTTTTTTTTTTTTTTTTTAAGGAGAGTCACATGAACACACAGGAAATACATCTGCACCAAATGAAAATATCTGCTCCTGGACCTGGGCCTGATGCCAAAACAAAGCATCATAACTTGGACTAAGAATCTGAAACCAAAGCAGAAGAAGAGATGCCCATTAACACTGGTATTACATGCCCTGTAAGGAACAGCACTTCACTATTAAAAGTAATGCTACTCTCATACTGAAGAATGATAGTTAACCAAAACAGTCAAAACCAATTTTGCCCTGCTATATGTTATGCAGTCTGACCAAAAAAAGATGTCAGAGCCTCATGAACCATCTGATTACATACAGGAGGACATTAAACACAGATACCATAAAAATAATACTGAAACTACCGTGGAAAAGAATTCTATGGACAAGGAAGTAGCAAACACTGATGAGCTAAGATTACCCACAAGTATTAGTGATTTATTACAAAATAGCTGCACTGGGACATTTAAACCACTTCCCCAACCCTCTCCCCCCTCCACTTCTAGCTGTCTGTTACTAGTTGGAAAGAGACTCTCCATTCTACTTCCCTGCTTGGCATTTAGCACCATTCTCCACCCACACAGCCTACATGAAATGGCACCAACACTGGAAATTTTGCACTTTTCAACTCCTATTTTCCATCTGTATCGAATTCCACAACATTACAGCTGCAATTCCAGAAGTCAGCTAAATTTATTGTCCTCATGCTTGCTCTGCTGTTCAAGCTCATTCTTCTCTTTCTTCTTTTGCCCTCCTATTAAGCAAGCTGGCAGATTGAACACTAGCACACCCCATGAAGGTTAAAAGTTAAACAGCATCCAAAATGCAACATTTGAAGGAACAAATAAACATAGCAAAAACAACTGAAAAATTGAATGCTGGCTAGTTCCTGCATTCAACTTTTACTGAAGTTCAGATTTCATGAGGCAAGTGTCCCAAAGCTTTTAAGAACGTTTACAGCTCTGGAACATACACTACAGAATTCCTCTAATATGGGAATGTACTTTACCCTTTACCTATAGGTGTCATTAAAAACAAAAAAGATAATTGAAATCAGAGGTAACAGTTCAGTTTGGTATGCAAACAGCAAGAAAAAGCAGTTCTCTCAGGACCAACTTTTGCTCTGTTCCTGCACCAACTAGCAGACACTGTGCTGCTAAACTACAAAACTGAGCACCTCTCATTCCCCACCTCCTGCCTCCATATATAATCTAGTTCAGGGAACAGAGAGCCCAGCACTTCTGCCTACGACTGACATAGGAGGCTAGGCAGGAAGACAACAGATGAAGTTGAAGTAACATCCTCCCCAGAACATTTCTCCAGAAAACATCAGTTGGAACCAGGTAGGGAGCATTTAAACTCTGGTTTTTTTGTGGGGTAAATTATTTTTGTCACCTTTGAAAAAGAAGGATCAACAGAAGTCCAATATGCTGCATAACTTCCTTTTCTATCTTATTTGTCCTTCCAAGTTTTCCAGTTACCCATATGCAAGGTTAAGGAAGAGAGCTCATGAATCTGTGTGGGCAGTAGGAGCTAAGATTACAACTGAACCACAGTATTTGCTTTTCTGTGATACGCACAATGTCACTATCACACTGTAAGCAAAGGCCTCTGGGGAGCCGAGAAGAAAAGGGCATAGAAGAAAAAAACAACAGTGACAGAAACAAAGGGCAGACCTTACTTCTATGCCTTTTTCAATACTTCAAAGTGGATTTAAATTTTTATTGAAGTTCTCTTCCAAGTAGTTTAATTCTTATTGCTGTGTCTATCATCCATTGTTTTGAAAAGGTTTTCTTTGACGGGCAATTATTTCCCTCTTGTCCTTTGCATAGTCATGTAAAATAGGTTTTACTAAAATAATGAACAAGACAAACTAAGAATGCCAGTGAGAATCTGTCAGACTCAAGATCTTAGTTAACTGTGCAGTTTAAAAGAAAAGTTTCTTCTCATATAAGAAAATGAGATGCACTTTAAACATGGTATTTTCTGATCAGTGTAAAAATTAGGCACGATCTATGACTATCTGAAGTCACTATGGAGAAGACTGGGCAACTACAGGAAAACACCACCCTCAGGATAGAAGCAAGCCTCCTAACTTAAAAAAAAAAGTAAAACTCTGCATAATGATGATTTCCATCCTTATGTGATTTGTATATTTGTGAAAAAAGGTTTACTAACCATTTGATGAGTAAAGGTTTTGATTTCAAACATTGATTAACATCAGTGGTTTGAAGTCCATAAGAAGGTTTTTCAAAATTTAATTTTAATGATTAATATAGTCATGAGTTCTCATGCCAGTGTAATGTAGAGCAAGGACACACTATCAATGAGCTTTTACAGATACATGGCTTTCATTTCATGGTTTATGATACTACTAGTCACTGTTGGTCTAGACTTGTTCCCACTTAGTTTCTTTTCTTTTCCTCCCCCACTCGCCCTTTTGTAATAGCTATGACTGTCACGACTATTTAAAAAGACCATTTCTTTCTGTTACATCAGAGGTACATGGAAAAGATGAAGTTGACTCATTTGGCTAGATAGGTAAACTTCATTCCAAAAAGAGAAAAAACTCAGAGAAATTTGACCAGTTTTATTTTTAGGCAGTCCCCAGCGTACACTTTAAAAACAAAACCCATTGAGAACTACAACCAAGTTGCATTTAAGCAAGATAATCTATGGAAAAAAACTGTGAAACCAAACATATCCACTTCAACAGCACAAAGTTCTGCCTGTATGAATAAGATGTGAGAAGTTGCCTACGTTTGCTTTTCTGGTCCTCACACACACATATATACACACAGACAGAGAGACCCCAAACAATTTCCTGCAAAGCCATGCACATTTTGCAAGTATATATTCTTACATTTATGCTGCTAATCATCTTTGAAACATCACCCTTATTTTAGCAACACACTTGGACAAAGATGAAGCTTTAAAAATGAGAGAATGAATACGACACTAAACAGAGAAAGTGATTAAGCACAACTGAAGATATAAACCCACAAAACCAAGGAAACTTGACAATTTAGAAGACAATCTGGAGAGCCACATTTTATATTTTGGTTTAAACCAAGACAGTCCCACTGATGCCACTTTAAAATTAAACTTCTCCTGGAAAGGGCTCAATATACTTTAAAAATAAGACCACCATTAAAAAAAAAGCTCTGAGAACATGTAAAATTAAATATCTCACACTACATGGTGTTTAAATACTTAATTTAATACATTGAAAATTAGTCATAATTAGTGCCAATGGTTTTCCTGTTGACTCTACAAGCTTGTTATTCTGAAAAATATCATCAGCTGAGTGAAAACCAAATCTACCTAATGTTACTTGTCCTTCTACAAGCCTGTAGTAACATCACCTAAAAGAACACTACTGCATTTTTCTACTGTTTTTTGGCTAATCTGACACTATTATTTCCAAGATTATACTAAAATCCCACTAAAATACAATAAAATTGCACAAGCGAGATCTAAACAAGGTATCACATAACTGTGTTTGTGGATACATGTGGATACTTCATAGAAGTGCTGTAACTGCAGCTAATTGATTAGATTCTAAATCATTGCCAAAATTATGACTAATACTTATCCTACTTCTTATTCATAAGCAGCTTATAGAGAGTATTTTAATATTTTAAATTTTGGCTGGCAGGCCCAATTAAAAAAAAAAAACAAGTCTCATGACATTTTTCTGTTCTACTCAGTGAAAGAAGGAACTACAGTCAATTATTCACAAAGAATATCAAAGTTTTTGAGCCCAAAACTCCCTTCCCAGGCCCTGCTTCCAGTATTCAGTCAAGTTTCACTATTTCAGCAAAGGAGGATTCTTTCAAAGGAAGCTGCAACTTCTTCAATGCCAAGCACAGCGGCCACTCAAATTGAAAATGCAGAAAGCTTGAGTGAGCATCAATGTACAGTATCTTGTAAGAGAAGCTGAACTGACTGACAGATAAGCTAAGCAAGTAATTGAGAATAGATCAAGTGCTACTTGCACAGGCAGTGAAGAACATACATTCCTTTCTTACAAAAATAAATATTCTTGTAAACACCTTGGTAAATACTATTTAGTTTTAGCTGTGTTACCTACCAGGAAGGGTTCACAAACTCTGGAAACTGTGATAAACAAATGCATTTCATTTAACCATCAAGTCTGAAGTCTCAACTCTTCCAAAAACATGAACACATGAGAGGCCTTCAAATAAAATCCCAGGATGATGTTTGCATGATGTCAGTGAAACCAAGGCATTTAACTACAGCCACAAGCCTGTATTTTCAAACAGATTTCAATCTCAACTTCTTGCTTACAGCATATTTTCTCTGATTGCTCTTTCTGATTATTTTACCTCATCTTTGGTTCCTTTCCTCCTCTTTTAGAGGTCATTGATAAAATTGCATATGAAGATAACAGCCTTCTGCTAGTTCTGCCCTTACACAGTAACACAAGAGGACCTGCAATTGAACACATTTTCCATTTATATAATCACTACATTCTTTGAAGATTTTAAAAAGGTTTTATTTGCTGTCCAAATTGTCTTATTTCTGAGTAGCTTACCTGCTGTATTTCTGCTTTTTGGCTCCACCAACTACACTGTTCACAGGCTTTGCAGCACAGTAATCAGGTTACATAGAGTTAAAATCCAACTGGCATAATTTAGCCAAGTGGAAGGAAAAAAAAATATAGAAGGCCAATGAGTAAAAGGAAGTAAGTCCATGAGAAAATATTTTCAGCTTTGACCAAAGGGGAAAAAAAAAGAGAGAGATGTATGCTATGATTTTTTTCCTTTTACAAAGTGTTCCACATTTTTAAAATATTTGAACTGGCATGCACTCTGTCACACACACCACAGTACCTGCCATGCTCTGCTTTTTAAAGGTGCAGATCTGCCTGTTTGTATAAAAGTCACAAATACCTATCATTTCAGTGCCTGTAAGTTAAAGTAGATATTCCACATGGGTAGGAGATATTGCACTTGTACAGGAACAGACACTCCTCTGAACTGTAGACTTTATTATGTCAGGAGGCTGTGCAAGATCATGAAATTGGGTTGAAAAGCCTTGCAAGTGCGGTCTCTTTGAGATTAAGAGTGGCAGAATGTACCTTTATTCAGGGTCTTCAAAGTGAATTACTCCTGCCGTTACACTGCTCTAGCTGACCACAGAGTTATGAAGAAGAAAGGCAGTAAGAATTCCCACATATCCTTAGAAGTTGCACTGAGATTGTACAAAAAAAGGGACAAAATTACCACACTTTGCTTCTGTTTGTCACCAAAAGGAAAAAGCTCTCTGAATATATTAGCTTGTCTGCTTTTTAAAGCACTCATCTCCTTCAAAAGATGACTTTTAAGGTGAATGAAAAGATGAGTCTTTTGGATGTGCTGAGCCAAGCTTCAACCAATCCTTCCAGCATATGGACTTTTTCTCCTGGAAGCTGTACAGCCTCTCCAGCTCTATCAGACAGCAAAGTGGCAATTACATCGTATCCACACAAACAGTGTGTGGACAGTCTTGCTGAGGCTCTGACAGAACAAGCCCAAAGCCAATTTATATAGTATTGAAGAACTGAGGAGTTAATGAATCCACATTATTCTCCTTCAGTCTGGCAAAATTTAAGTATGCTACACATGAAAAATAAACAGCTGAAGGCATGTACGTATGGAAAAAAGTGAAGTGTTTGTTTAAAACCAACTTCAGAAAACCACGCACTGGCAGAGGAAAGTATTCAAGGGTTTTAGAAATAGCCGGCAATTCTGCACCTCAATGGACCTTTAAAAAGAGAAACCTTCACAACAGTAAATTTTCCAAAATTATCAAATATCTACTTTTATGAGATCAGCCTGCCTTTTCAAGGATTCATGAATAGACACTTAATCAGATCACTACTTTCCTTTCAAAATTCTGGATGCGTTGCCTATGGGTAAAAGGAAAACACATGCAAAAAATTTCCAATTTCCAGGGCTTTCCTACTTCCTCCAAACTCTCTTTGTAAATTTTGGACAAAACCACCAAATATTAAAAAACTCACTTTCTGATACTCCTTTCTATCAGGACTGAGTAAAGCCTTACACACTGTCCACACTGCTGACATATAAGAATATTACCTTCTTGTGGAATTAATTTTTCATGAAAAATAGCATTTAGACTCTCTTCACATAAAGAGAAAGGCACAAAAAAGGCAAACTTGAAAATTAGGGACAATATAGGTAATATTATCAATCTCTGATTCATATCTACACAGAAAAAGTGAGGAGAAATTTTCACTTAATGTGGCAGACTGAATACCAACCATGTACTGTACCTGGTGCCAAAATTACACAGCTGTTGAGAGATACTAAGCTTTAATTATAAATATTCCATTCGTTAAAAAGTGAGCACTGTGACATGGTCTGGCTGATTTTCAGAAAAGCACAATAAAAGTGAGCAGCACAGATTACTGGTGAGTATGTAGAAAAATTGTATTGGAGTGTTCATCGTCAGTTCTGGTGAAGTAAGAGTTTGAGGAGAACTGAACTACATAAGAAGACATTTTTTCTTATCCCCTACAGTACTTCACTATTTCAAGAAAAGCTGTATAATACCAGACCCTTTTAAAAAGCCAAGAATAATAAAAAGGAGAGAGGAAAATACTGGCACAACAGGCTTGTAAGCCAGCATAGCTGGTTTTGCATTTACCAGCAAGTGAATGGTAACTGAACAAAATAAAAACACAGGAAAATAAATCTGCAGAGTGAAAATCCAAAACCCAAAGTGAAATAAAATCACATTCCTAGTAATTAAAACTACTTTTGTGCAGCTTGATACAAGGGTCACAATGTTCTGCTGGACAACATCTGACTGTCTAAACAATGGGGTCATCCATGTAGAACTGGATACATTGAAAACTTGACAGGAAAATGAAGAAAATTCAACAAAAGAGGTTAATTCAAGCTTCACTTCATTATTAGTTTTACTTTGACCTCTTTATATTTCCTTGGACACAACATTCCTTAATCTGAAACTTAATGGAAACAAATGTTATATTCTCCCACACAACAGAATTAATAATGTAAAGGCACATTTCAATGTAGTGTTCAGTCTTGTTCAAAATATGACTTCTTGATGCAATAAAATGAATATTTTCAAAAGGAAAAAATCACTTATTGCTCTCCCCAGAAGTCTGATTCACTGGTTTTCATTTTCCTCTGAAAAAAAAAAGTCTTGTGATGAAGTAGAAAAATAGTCACCAATTGCATTCTGAAGAGTGAGCAACTGATGCAAAAATCTTATCAGCTCAGTCTAACTGAATGCTCTGAAGTATGTGGCAAATAATCACAAATACCAAATGCAGTTTGTGTTACAAGATGGCCCATGCAAAAGGTCAAAAATTACTCATTTCTGTTAAAATAGTGACTTGCCTTACAAAATATATGGTTTACTTTTCAATGTGGAAAAAATTATTTTAAATGAAGGTAAGTAAGCAGAGGGAAAAAAAATCCCAACTTGTTTATTCTACCAAAGACAAAAGATTCCTGCCATTGGTCACAAACAAAATATCAGCAGAGCTTGAAGCATACAGGAAATACAAGACACACCACAAATTCACAGTCAAGAAGTCGAGCAGATTGTAGTACAAGTTGTCTTGTTTTAGAAGGATGAACAAGAATATTGAAAGCGACAATGAAGAAAAAGAAATTTAAGCAAATAAATCATCATGCTTAAGCTATAATTTCCTAGCACTGCATAATTCCCCTGTTTAAGATGCTAACCTACTCAACTGAAAACACGGTTTTCTGAAGGAAAAGCCTCTGTGACAGCGTCTCATCTGACTATTTCAATTAAAGCTGCTAGCAATATAGTTCAAATCTCTACAAACTGAGCTTATTTCGATTTGCAGAAACACAGAATAGACACAGGCTTGTTTCCCATCAAAGTGCAACTCCTACTCCAGAGAAAGATGGCAATGAAAAGTTCCTGGGAGTATTTTTCAACCTCTTACCACAAGCTGAAAATCTTAAAAATTTTGGCAAAAAAAAGGAGCTATTTGAATGGAAAAGAACAAAACCTCCTAATTATCAAGTCAAACAACAAAACCCAGTTGTACTTTGGCAAGACATTAAAAAGGATGTTGGAGTTAAAAATTGTTTCATCAGACCAAGATTGGGAAGAACTAAGATCATGGCACTCAGAAGTGACAAGGGGGTTGATAATTAAAAAAAAAAAAAAAACAAAAAGGAAAAAATAGATATAGACATTGATTTTTTTATGCTATTGCACACATGGAGCAAATTCAGGAGGTAGTACTAAAATGACAGGACTTAGCTAAAGCCTTTGCACCTGCTCCGGCAGATGGATGCAATTAATAACAGAAAAGAAACAGAAGAACACTCCCTAGGGGGTAGGTTGTTTTAAAATTAAGCTGACACACTTTTTTAATACAATATATTAAGGCGGAGATGTGTTTTGAAGTGGGCTGTCTAGTTTACAGCAAACGAACTCATTAGTGAGGTGTGTAAACAAACACAAGCCTGGCCCCACAATTAGTTTTCATACTCATTCTGAAAAGAGAGAATGCATTTTTAATTACCCATAGTCAGGCAAATGGATGTGCTGTATTTTGCAAGGGAAACAATATCAAACTTAAGTAGATTTGCTCCTAGAGTAAAGGAAAGATTTGAAAATGTGAGCACAAGAGCCTCAGTCAGATAAATTCTTGCCCTTTAAAGACTTCACTCCTCGAGAAGCCAGTTGATAATGATTTCATCATTTGCAGCCCAACCAAAACTAACAAAGATGAAACATCTCCTATTACATTGTGTGTATATTTATATACATACAAACTCCAAAAATATCTGTCTAGTTACTGCAGCCACAATGACCTAGGCACACCATGAAGTGTGGTAGTAGATTATTAAGATACTGCCAAGTAGTTTTGGCCTATGTCAGCTGGTGTTTTCCCAAACAAATCCCAGGGAGGTTCAGGGTCAGCACAGGTCAGGGATCACTACTTGGATGTGGGGGTGTGAGGGGGTGGTGAGGCTGGTGTAATTGCAGGAAGGATGGTGGCGACCACCCCTGTGCCAGCCTACCTGGCCTCAGGGCCCAAGAACAGTGCCTGGCTTGTTTTATTTACAGGTATAGACAGAGCTAAATTTAGCTTGTCTTTCCACATCAAGGATAAAAAGAGGATTTAATTACTCAGCAGAAGGAACTAATACAGGAACACTGTATTGTCATCAGTTGTTCTGCAACAGCCTGCTGGAGCAATGATGGATCTTTACAGTGTACAGAAACTTGGAAAGACAGACCTTTTTTTCTTTTTTTTCTTTCTTGCAGTAGTTAAACAGCAAAGTGGGTTAACCTATTACACTACTCACATTTCATGTATGAAAAGAACATATTTTCTCTTCTGGAAAGCAGTAACAACATTTTTTAAAAAGTAAGCTTGAGTAATTGATGACTACGAAAAACATAAGATAAGTAAATAGAGGAGAAATAACAGTAGCCAAATTAACTAGGTAATAATCTGACAACAAACTGCCACTCTCATCACTAATTTTGTCTAAGTAATTACCCACTAAGGCAGGAAAAGCGTCTATTATTATTAGCATACCAACTTAAATTATCTGTAAGAGAATATTGAGCGTCACAGGTGATTTGTTTTGCTTTCTGTCTCTCAGTTTGCTACAATAAAACCCAGGTAAGTACATTGCAATCTATTTTAAAAATTACCTGTGATGCTGGCTTGCAGCTTATAAACCCTTCTTTTTAAATCTAAAGATCCTAGTATTCTTGAGGGCACTGCAAAATAATAACAAGGAAACAATTTGCATTTAATCCACGTTAATATTCTTAACAACTATTACAGGTGATTATGCAGTAATTGAAGAAGGGTAGCATAAGATGTTGTACGTATCTAGAACGGGTGATCCAAAATGTGTTTAAGCAAATAGTCCTGGAACTTAAGAGTTACCTGTTGTTACAATAATTACCTTTTCTCTTTTTTTGGTTGTTTTGTTTGTGTGAGTTGTGGTGTGGGAGCTTCTTGTTTGTTTGAAGTTTTTACAGAAAAGATAAAGGTAGGGCACCAAAATACCCATAGGTTCCAGTGGCCCTTAAAGCTTCAGCTTCCCTGCAAAAAGAGGGAGCAGCTGCATTTTGCTGCACATCCTGAGCAGAGGATGACCTTGTCAGAGCTCAGCCACTAAACCACTGCCTGACCCTGCACCTCAGAACACTACACCCCCATGAACAGCTGCTTTTTCATCACATAGTTCATATTCAGTTCAAAACACCAAGAGAGAAATTTGAAAGTTTAAGGATGCTGGGATAGCCAGGATATTGTGTTACAATTAGCAAGAAGTCACTTCACATTCAATTTTTGAAATGGATGACTTAAGCTTTACAAGCATTGCTACCATATCCCTTAAGTCAGCATATTATATACTATATTAACTTGATCTTATTTATGTTGCTATAAATAGAACCTACATCTGTCCTCGTCACTGTTCTTATGTTTCAGTGTATTTGGGCACAAAACCACTTGTACCACAGCAACAAACACATAAATGTCAAAAGCTCCCAAACCACATGCATTGACCGACTGCAGAAAATCAGTAATATTTTAATAGCTGGTGAACAAAGAAAACCAAACCAAAACATCTCTCTTCTTTCCAATGCCTGTCACTTGCTCTTTGATGGAATGGAATTCATTCAAGAGGACCAACATAAAGTTTCATTCATAAGGTGGTCTAATAACTCCAGAAGAATGAGAGTTACCAAGAAAGTAAAAAAACCAACCAAAAAAACCTCCATAAAAACAAAAACCCAACAAAACCCAAGCCAGTTAACAGATAGGAAAATTCTACAGTGGACAAATGTAAATGTTAGTTTGATCTTCTGTATTTGTTTTCTCCCTACCAAGCAGCTGGGCTTTTCAAGAAGTCACATGATTTTGCTGTTCAGTAAAATGCTTATACCTAAAATCCCTACTTTACAAAGGGACTCAAGAGAGTTAAATTCAAGGCTTCTTTTATACTGTCTTGATTCCTTCATCATATCCTGACTCCCAACCACTTTCACTCCACAATTTTCACTACAGAATTTTACCAAATCCTGGATGACATCCTAATGTTGTCATTATTAGATGACTGATTAGTACCTAGACTAGGCTGAGGATCAGTCTCATGTAACATCAAACCTCAAAATCTGACACCTCAGACTTACCGCTGTTTTATTCTGTAGTGATTCATTAAGTGATTAAATCCAAACTGTAATATTCTTCAGTATAATAACAAGTAGAATAAACATTCAGTTGGAGAGCTTGTAAGTAAAAGAGATCTGTGGAGCCATTTTAACTGTATATACAACATTTTTGGACCTTAGACACCAAACTTACACATGTACCCTACATGTAGCCCAAACAGAAAGATGCTCTTTCCTATAGATTTAAAGTACCTGACCTAGGTTTCTGCATTGAAACACCTGTGGTCTCTCAGTTGATCTATACATAGCAGGTTAGGTTCTTAGTTTAGCCTATTAGAGAGCCTGAAGCTAGGCAGTAGGAATACCTGGACATTGCCACAGTGCTGCTGGCCTGTATTAAAATATTCCAGGTGGCCAGTGCCTTCAGTGACCACCTTTAATCCTTATGGACCCCACAGATCCACCGGGCAAGCTAAATCTTTATGTGCTAATTGCTAACAAGACATTCCCTGAATCTCAAATACAGCAGCTGTTTGCTCCGCTCCTCTCAGCCTCACCTCTCAGCTGTCTTCTGTCAAACAGCCTTGTCACTCTGTGTGCTTGAAGCCACATCAGCAGTGCTGTGTCTTCTCGTCCTTCCACAGCACAGCCTGCAGAATCCAAACCCATCTTTAACAGCCTTGATGCTGAAGCCATAGGTATCTCTTCCACCTGCTCTCCCAGCTGGCTTGCTTCCAATGTACTCACATGACCCTCTGAGGACTGCAATTCCCAGAATATCTGTACTTACTGTACAGCACAGGCAGTGAGAGAACACTGCTTGAAAACCACTCACTTCCACCATGGAGCTGGCTACTCCCTTAACAAGGAGCACAGATGCAGAGGGATGCAGGGAACCGAGCTGCTCGCTCCTGCTGGCCCTGCACTAGGATGAACTGCAAGGCACCATGACTCAGCCCCAGACAGCTACCAAGAGCTCACAGATCACAGCTCTTGGCAGAGAGTGGGATATGAAGGGAATGACATAACAACAATGAAAACACAACAATCGAGAACAGGAACCAAGGACTTTACAAGTTCTGAAAAAGCATCAGCTCCTCTGCTTTTTTCACAACCAAATGAGAGATAGCAACAGAGTGAGCAGTCACTATCAACTTGATCTTATGAAAGCCGAGTTCCAAAATAAAAAGGGATAGGGACATCTGCCAGAGTGAAGTTTTAAACCAACACAGGGAAGAGAGTAATTTACAGAGACTACAATAAAATGAGAAGCTTCCAACCCACTTAAGGCAAGTAACTGCCAATTCATATTTAAAAGCTATAGAGGAACAGCCTTTGAGGAAGTCATTATTGATACGATTTGATTGTTTTGTGTGTTCAAAAGAATCACATGACACATTTTTAATCTGCAGGAAGATACCTGCACTTAAAATACCTATAAATTACAATATGAATAAAATCAACACTGAAATACCCTATGCGTTTTTCTACTGTTTTTCCTGATGCCTATTTTTCTAAAAGTTGAATCCAAGAAAAAGTAGGAAAAAAACCAAGAAAAAGAGCAAACTATTAAAAAAGAAAATCTTTGTAAAGAAAACTACTATGAAAACCATATTTACAGATATTTTGAAAACCAAAACTTAAAAATACTCTCCTAAGACAATTGTCTTTAGAAAAGAAAAACTTTGATGCTAAGTGTTGTATTTTTGTTTCCTTTTATGACAGCTCATTAGAAGATTAACCCTTGCAAAGTATAATTACTTCCTGGACAATCTTCAGAAGGATCAGAAGTCAACTGTCTTGTAGCCTACACAGGTAAGCCTCACTCTTGCAGTGTTCAAGTGTAACAATCAGCTGAGTCTTATTTACCATATCCCCAGGGGAAGTGCTCCTATCAAAATAATCACATCTCAAAGGACGTTTTAAACTAGAAGGTGCTTACATTTTCCCTCACCACCTTTCGGAGCTCTCCAGCCCATTCCCAGCATGGAAATATGGAAATCACAGCACTGGCTTAACAGCAAAGCTCCCTAACTCTCCAAACCTCCCCCGCCCCCCTCCCCAAAAAAAAAGAAAGAAAAGAAACCAGACAGAGGCAAAAAAAAGTTCTTGTTCTTTGTGGCCACAAAAAAACCCCAGCAAACTCCCAAAAGCGCGAAGGGGAAGCGCAAAGGCAGCGCACTCAAAAAGGCGGCAGGAACTACCAGCTGTTAACACACTCTAAACGCTCAGCAGGCAGGAGTCCCACAGCCTCACCAGGGCAGCACACGCTGCCACAGCCCCGGGAGACTCCACAGCTAAAGACAATGTCAGCGTCCCCACGAAGGCGACCCCCACCACCCCCAGAGGCCTCAGGCCGCCCCTCAGGCTGCCCCTCAGCCGGCGGGACCAGGTGGGACCAGAGCCCCACCTCCCCCGGCCGGCTCCGCTACCGCTCCCACCCCT